>BGPT01001239.1:94960-165751 GCA_003297045.1 Symbiodinium sp. clade C Y103 | reverse complement strand
AATAATAAACACCCCGGGGTTGACTAGTTTTTATTATTAGGGGGTGAAACCCACAAATGGTAGGTTTATTTTTAAATTGTTTTTTAAAGGGGATCAATTTAAAGGGGATCAAATTAAATTCAATTTTTTTTTTGATTTCATGGTGAGATTGGCCCTTGGCAGGTCGTCTCTGAAGGTTGGTCGACGTCACTGGAATGATGCGTGGAGGAACTCAAAATGCCGTTCAAGGTAGTGAATTGCTATGATGTGTCTGGAAAATTGGATAAAATCGGGTTGAAATGCCAAAGATTCGGGCTGAACATAGACACTTTTATGGGTAAAGTTGAAGGTCTAAAGTTTCGGGATACCAGGATCTGATATAATCCCGTAGAAATATAAATATATTATGGGTACCATGAATAATCAGGGATCAACTCTTGTACATGAGGATTTGTTAAGCATCTCTGGCATTACCTACGTTCTTTTGTTTGCAACCTGCGAACTATGCCAAAAGGCCAATACGGTAATGTATGTGGACTTCTTTGACTCCCTCATTTACACCTTACATGACTAAAATGACTTGATGTGTGTCTAAGATTCTCGTCTGTATTTGAACCCGTTTTTGAGATCTATTTGAGGATCATGTAAGGGACATAGCTACAACATGCTATTGTCCAGCAAAATGTTTTGGAATCCGTCGCTGAATGCCATGTTCCTTCGAGCCATGTCCAGAGTTCTGAATTTGTTTCGTCTCACCTGTACTCCAAGGGATCCAACAGCTGGTATCGCGTCCAAGGGACCCTTAGGGGCTGCTAGTGGTTTGTTTGGGATTCCTGGATGGTCTCACCCCCAGTTCTAGTTGCGAAAAATGTCGACTCCCTACAGAAAGGGAAAACGGCAGGAGAAAAATAGAGAAAGATGGGCTTGAAAGATGGCAAATGTATAGTAGAATTAGATCACTTGAATTCAATCTTCAGGAAACTATGTAACTACTGTAGCAAATTGCGCAGTTTGAACCTTTACTGCCATCAATGCTGGGGATTGACCATTTCAAACATTGGGATGGGATGCAGAGTGAGGATTTCGCCCTAAAACAGGATGAGGGAGAACACAACCAGCAGCATCCCAGGCCATTGATGTTGAAATATCCCCAATGTTTGGACCGGACAGGACCTCGGGACCGTTGTCAGAGGTGTACCTGAAAATGTGTGTTTTTGTTCTTCTGCCAGCGGACCATTTGATAGGGAAAAACATGATGAAACATGAGATTTTGAGTAATTACCCTAGTTCCGGACCAACCCAAGAGAGCTCCGGAATTCTTCGCTAGACTTCCTTTCAAAGGAAATGTGCGGTGCCGTGTCTCTTGACAAAATTGAATATAAGATATATAAGTACCCACCCGTCTCAGATCCAGAAAAATTGGTTGTTGTTGTACAACGTGTTCATTCGTGATTTTGGGACACAATATCTAAATATATACATATATATATAATACACACTGTATATTTATATACATATATATATATATATACACTGTATATAGATACATATATATATATATACGTATGATAGTTTACAATGTATAAATAAATCATATAGAAATATATACACTTGATTTGTTGCATGATAATTATCTTTCGGTATTTGAATTGTCCCTCATTGGCTTATAGCGGTCCATGCAGTAGTTGCGATTGAATGAAGCAGCGGTGTTTTTTTTCCTGGAATTTGCTAAATGAAAGTTTCAAAGCGATGATTCAGGGTATTACCCTTTGGTAAACTAACATAGCTATTGAAAATGGCAATTTTTAATGGGAAAATCCACTATAAATGGTCATTTTCAATAGCTATGTTAGTTTACCAGAGGGTAACATGACAACATTTATCATGCTCGTAAGAAGCCGTGTATGTCTTGGGCTCTTGGGTTGATGTCTCCATGGAATGTCATTTAGCCCGGCAAATCGCCACGGTGGAACGCCAAGAGTTTAGTGAAGCAGTTGGAAGCCAAGTGCAAATACGTCACATATTTTGAAAAAACTAAGGTGTTTCAGTGTTTCGTGTTTTTTTTCCCCAAAATGGAGGGGATACTCCTGGCATGGTGGACTCGCAGGGTAGATCACCAGATCACCGCAGCTGTATCGCAGATGTGAAGACAGACCAGAGAAGATCTCGTCTCAAAAGTGCGTAGTTTCATGGTATGCAAAGTAGCTATCTTAGAGGGTGAACATGTCTTGAAGCTGATATCTTGAGAATGGTGCTTTCCATTTGTCCAGCATTTCTCACGGCAAAGTATGATTGAAGAAACAAGGCAATGACATGAGTGTCGGCTTTGGAAAGGTAAAAGGTCTGTTCAAACATCAGCAAAACATATTCAAGCATCTTCAAACATATATATTATATACATACAAACATCCTAGCTACAAAACATCCTAGCTACATTTGGAAAATTCACCGCTTTTGAATCACACATTTTTGTCCCTTTGCAGCGCCGGGGTCGTTGCCAGAGGCCACCATCAGAGCAGCGAAGAAGGTTTTATTGTAGTTGATTCAATATACATACATATAATATATGTACACGGTCTTATCAACTAGCCAGAAAAAGCTAGGTGCAGCCATTATACAATCCGACCGTTGGTACATCTTTGTGACTTTTCGGCGGGTAGAATCCAACGCTTGAGGACTTTACCTGCTGGTTCTGAGGTGGTTCAACTTTCACTTTTGCTAGTGAAACGCATTTGCTCCAGTTGCAAATTCCATCTCATGAAGCTCATTTAATTATGCACCACCCTGTATTTGCAAGTCAAGATCCTTATTTTTCCAGGTGAAATCCAAATTTTGATGGTAAAATCCCATGTTTGATCATTGTAGTTTTTCAATTTTTGTTTGTGTTGGTCAGATCCTGACTCTTGTTTAATTTCAATAGGTATTAAGTACTTAGGCACAACAATTTGCAAGGTCAAGATCACCACTTCACACCCACTTCGCAGCTTGAGAATCTCTAATTCTTGCAGCTGGTTTCCAAATTCTTTGATCCAAAGTCACTGAAGTCCCATGTTTTTTGGTTTTTCCCAAGGGTTTATTCGTTAAATCCCCCAGGTTTTTCACAGAACTTCCACGTCCGAAATCTGTGAGGCCATGATTCAGGCGCTCGCAGCCTTCTCGGGGGGCCTTTGGGTCACTCGGCCGGGGATGGCGAAGAACTGTTACGCAAAGATATTGGTTTTATCTAACAGTTACTGTATAAGGGTTATGATATGCTTATAATCTGGTTGTATGGTTCTAATATTGCTATGGTTATATGTAATATTGTTATAATATGGTTATAATATGGCTATATATGTTTTGATGGTTTGCAAACCCATCTAGGTACTTGGAGATAGAATAATCAGTTATCATGATATATCCATCATGGAAAAACAAGTCTATGGGATATCTTTCGAACATCATTTATGGATTGTTCATGATACCAGCTCAACTGGCTCAAAAGTTGTTGGTTGCCAGTGTCAATGAACATACCTGTTGGATCGAGCGTGCATCAGATTCTCCATGCTGGTGTATTTGTTGAAACCCACATTTTAATTGGTGAAATCCACACTTGAGAAGTGACCAACATTTCGTCGATGAGTTGTAGGAAGGCCATAACCATCATACCCAACCATTAGAGCAATTATAACATACAAAACCATTATAGCTGCTGTTAAAACCATTATAACCCGCGATAAAATGGGGTTTTGAAGACTGCACCGCTGTTTCCGAGGTGCAGAACAAGCTCAGCGACCTGCAACTGCCGCAGCTTAGCGGGGGCGCCCAAACGGGCCATGCGGAGATTGCGGGAGCCCAAATGGGGAATAGCTGGGTGAACCTGAATAAATGGTTCATTTATAGATGATTTGCTTATCAACAAAATTAAGCATGATAAATGGAAAATAATGGGATAAACTAACAGTTTGCGATGGAAAATGCTCCATGTGCAGATGATTTACCTATTGATAATGCTGACTTTCCATGGCGATGTCGGTTTACTGGATGGTATATAGGTGTTTTGTTTGTCTGACAAAATTGATGAGAGCTTGAAAAAAAACTAGATGGAAGCATATGAGTATTGTATTTTTGGGCAAGTTGGATGAGAACATAGATTATACAAATGGGCCAGGTCTATGTATCAACACTTATGTTCTTCATCGTTTGCCTGAACTAGTTAAAAGTACAACATATTTTTGAAGTGTGGATATGTCCATCCTAATGCTAAATAGGGAACAATGTCTCATCACTTCCATACTTGTACGAGGTTTCATATGTGGCCCCTACTGTACTGTTGGTTGCTATTTCACTCTTTTACAAGTCCTTTTTTAACACGTAAGCATATATTTGCAAATTTATCCCTCTATTATGTGTCCATTTGTATAATATATATATATATGCATACAGATAGATACTATATGTTATATATGTATGTTATATTAATCGTGCATATACTATGTTGATACTAATTACTAATGCCATACCATTACGAAAAGTTATGTTGAAACTAACACAAAGACCAATACACCTACTAGTCCACAATGTACCACCTACAGTATTCCCATTTACTTAATGTTGACCAAAAATTGGATATACACTCATAATATTACCATACTATACTTAGTCCAATAGATAATGTACACTCATAATGTACCACCTATTGCCACCAATATTTGCCCCAAATTTTCTTCATCTCCCCCTCTCCGCAACCATCGATTGCTAGGCCGCCGGATCAACGAGGCGGAAAGCTTTAAACTTTCCGTGCAGGTGGTGGCCGCGTCACTTGGTGCCGTTGTTTATTTGTTGACATGACGTGTTGGGGTGTTTTCATGTTTTCTTTCTTATCTCTTTGTGTTATTGGGTTACTCTTATTTTGTTATGTATGTGTTGATATATATATATATAATGGTGTATATATATTATACTATACATATTGTCTATTCCTGGTGAATTGATTCAATGTACCTGATAACCTCGACCCTGCATGAAGCCTGAATGACTATCTAGAAATTGTATGTTCAACAACTAATTTTTGAGAATGCTCTGCATAGTTTTATGGGTAGTTTGAGGGTCAATGTACCCATCAATGTTGTTCATTGTGACTTTACTTCACTTCGAATTATCATGCAAAAGTAAAAGTGGTGCACGTCATTGTGTGAGCTATCCTATGGTGTGAGGATTGCACCAGGATTCAGAAACAATCATTTGGATATGACACCTGAGCATTAGGTTTACATTTGAACACTACAGTGATTTCAAACAAACACCTTAATTCCATCAACTCTCATCTCAATCCCCATTTCAGTGCAAAGGAAACCGCCATTTCTTCGGTTTTTTTCCCCAATGCACCTTCCACTGGGCCAATCCTTCCACTGGGACGTGCCCCTTAAGGTCCATCCCTGGCCTGACGGATTCAGGGCTGCTGACGCGCGAGCGGCCCAGGGTGGCAGCACTTCTCAACGGAGTTCGGAAGGCGAGGGGAATTTGTTGAAAGGAGATGTCCCCACTTTGGGTCTGAACATTTGAGGGGAAAACATGGGAAAACATGGGATCACACTTTACAACACCCAACTTTGTTTTCAAAATTGCCATTTGGACAAGCCCATTTTTTTGGCATCTCCTCTCAACTGGTTTGGAAAACGACTTTTCTCCAAAATGAATGGTTTTCAGGATGTTTGTTGGGGTGGTCATTCACCAATATTGCTTCCCGATTTTGTTGGTTAAAATCGTCAACATCATCCATTTTTGGTTGGTTTAACTGTTTATTGATTTTACCAGCTTTTCTGGTCTAATCCTATGTTTGTCGCTTCAAATCATGCATTTTTTGTTGGTTGAACCACATTTTTTTCATGAAAACAGAACCTTCTCAGCAAAGGAGACCGAGTTTGGCGATTGCGACCCCGAGGAGAACGACCTCTTGGCCTTGCCAGGCTGCAGTGAGGTAGGTGTTTTGTGATGGGATACAATGGTGATATCATGGTTATCATGGTTATCTAGATATATCATGATATATCTGCTGTAGATAATAATCATGCACACATTTGTTGGGATATGATATGATATAATTTGTTTTGCAGGGTAAGGCAAATAAGCATTGGGATAGAACTTGATAGATCCGGCAGAAACGGGTATATAGCAAAAGACATGGGGATAACGCAATGAACTGACAATGAGGATCAGATTCATGCAAGCTGCATGTCAATGGTTTCTACATGGGACCCTAGCCAATCCTTTCCTGAGGGATGCAAGGGTTCAACATGATTCACCAACTTCATGGAAAATCCCAGTCTGCTCGACCCGCGCACCCCTAAGTTCCCCAAAGCAAGGTTGTTGTGGACGCGCGAGCGGACCCAGGGCAAAAAGAGTTTAAGCCTTTTTCTGGTAGATCACCCACTGAGTAAGAAAGTGTTCCACATCCATTCAACAATTCTACAAAAGGGCGCATTAAGGAACAATATCCATGCACTCACCACCTGTTGCGCTTCCTCCATGAACTGGAAAATAGGACAATCGTGACGGTGGATATGGTGGCTGAAATCCTGGTGAACTAACATAGCTATTGAAAATGGCCATTAAAATGTGGATTTTCCCATTAAAAATGGTGATTTTCCATAGCTATGTTAGTTTACCAGAGGGTAATTGAAATTCACCATTTATAGATGATTTTCCCATTGATACCTCCATTGATAGGGATTTGCCAGCCACATTTGATTGAGGGGGTCAGTTTTTGGTCCGACAGTCAAACTGAGCAGCTTTCAGGGACCGATAATTTGCCTCCTTGCGATTGGCACTTCAATGAGACGTCAGGATGCTCAATGGGTCATGGGGGTCCCAAGGTTGATAGTGAGAATGGGAACAACCCGCCAAGAGAAATGGTGGATATGAACCAACAAACATGGACATTTAATCAACGTTGGGGTAAGATGGACGCGGAAACCACGGAACTGGTTGGTGGTGTCATTTTTTCCCTACACACTGGAAGTCCAAAGCTTGTTGGCAATGGCTGAAGTCCCCAACCACAACATGCCGGAATTGACTTTGCTGACTTCATGATCATGCAATCTTTTAGACCCTAGGCCCTAGGCCCAGTTGGAACCACTTTTTTTTGCATATTATGAAGCAACATTGTTTTTGGATGGTGTAATCCATTTACTCTAAAAGATGTGCTGCCGCCAAAGGTGACCCCTCCATCACATACTTATATCATATATCATATATCCATTATGGTACAATATAATATAATATAATATTATATTATATAATATTATATAATATGATATAATATAACATAATATAATATAATATAATATAATATAATATAATATAATATAATATAATATATGATTTAATATAATACAATACAATACAATACAATCAATATGATACAATACAATATAAAACAATATAATACAATATAATATTATATAATAAAATACTATAATATACTATGATATAATATGTTATAATCTGATATAATAGAATATAACATTGCATTATATAATATAGTATAATAGTATATCATATATATATATGTGTGTGTGTTTGGTGTATATATATATATATAGTATTATATAGTAACCAAGCACGGAATGTATGTACAAACATGTGTATATATATACTATGATCTACATGTATGTATTTATATATATATATATATTCATAGTTATATTTATATTTATAACATATTTATATTTCTATATGCGGTCCCAATACTTGACTGTCGTTTGAGGCTGACTTTTGCCGTCACTGTGGCGGATGTCCTTGCAGGGCAAAGTGTTTGCTGGTTGCAAGGGAGTGGAAATGGGATAGTGCGGTGCCATTGGGTGGGTTGGGTTTGGGTTTTGCAAGCAGGGTTCATATAGTCTACATAATTCATGGCCTCATGATAACTATATATAGCAAAGAACATGATCATGACATCAATGATTATATTCATATTTATTATTTTATTGCCTCCATGATCGTGACATAATTGTGGGATATATACCATCGATTGATTCAATTAGATGCAGCATCATGCGGATTCTTTGGGTATGTGGCATGCTAGCTGCAGGACGATCATATGGGGTGTTCACATCCAGAACCACCATTGGACAGTTTCCCCAATCCCTAGACTTCCAGTCACACCTTCCATGAATCTAGTTGTTCGCAAGAAACGCAGCCAAACCACCTCAGGAGTTTTTTTGAAGATAATGTGCTGCAGGATATCAGCAGGACTAGTTTACTTCAGACATGAGGCAACAGGGTGGGATGAACCATGCACATCAGCATTGGGTAATTAAACGAATGAAAGAAAGTAAAAGCATACGACCAGTGCATATATATGTATACACATAAGTTTACGCATATTTTGTTTCCCCACCATTTTGAAACCATTAGGACACCATGAAATGAAATCCCAACAACCCTTCACCCCATGATGTTTTTTGCTCCCCTTTTCTGAGGTGCAGCTGTGGATTCACACCTACAGCGATGTGCGGATTGGACCCTTTCAGGTAAACCTCACAAGGCTAGGGATGGCAACATGATTTGAAACATGGGAAACCCACCCATTTCCCTAAATATACATACTGGGTCAGGGGTCGTACATGTCGGTATATATATAGATATACATACATACATATAATCATATATTTGTTCATACATCACATATGTATCTATGTTTTTCAAAGCAAGCATTAGTATGCAGAAAAATGAGAGGTTCTGGGTGAAGTGGGAAGAGTTGTTGTTACATCTTGTTTCTGAGATATAGCAATGATGACCCGGCGATCTGCGCTCAAGTTATACTAGGATTCAAGTGAATTTTATGCTGGTTCTACATCACTATCCTCTTTTGGGCACATCCTTTTTTTGAAAGATTTTTTTTTCCATATGGATCCATATACTTCCATATATTAGTTATGTATTATCCTAATAATTATATACTTTTTCAACCCACTTCCAGCTGTTCTTATTTTATGATGTGTTAAAAGACTTCTAAAGGGCTAGGCCACGGCCACCTCGAACGCACGGCGGCTTGCCGCCAGGGCGCGGGATATCGGTGTGTGCTCCGTGGAATTACAGAAGCAGGTTCTTCCTGACTGTGTCACCTGGTGAAGCACTTATTCTACCTGACTGGTTTGTCTGAAAATAGGGTATACCCCCAATGATAACAATTTATTGGGGATAATGAGGATTACCCTCTGGTAAACTGTTACATAACTATGGAAAATCACAATTTGTAATGGGAAAATCCACTATAAATGGCCATTTTCAATAGCTACGTTTAATTACCAGAGGGTATACCTGACCGGTTTGTCTCAAAATAGGGTATACCCCCAATGATAACAATTGGGGATAATGAGGATTAACCAATGGATTTAGAGATACACTATTTTCAGACAAACCCAAAGGTGGAGACCATGGGATGCTCAAGCGTGGGATGTGGGGAGTTGATAGGAGAACGGAAAAAAAAACGGAATAACCAATGGATTATCAATTGTGGGGGTCCCCTCCAAATAGTGATAATTGATACTTAATTGTTACATTCCCAATTAGCCGCAGCCTATGGGTTTATCAATCGGGGGTTGCCATATGTTGACATTATATAATGGGAATGGGAATAAGCGAAATGTGTTGAAATTGGTAGTAAGCAGTTTAGAGTTTATATAGGTAGGTTGATAGTTTTGTTTTGGCGATAAATGGTAATACACTGACTTACAAACCAGCTAGCAAAGAACATGCAGGGTATCCAAGATTGGCACTGGCATAGCAACCTTATTTTTGAAGGTAATTAGTTTCGTTTCTTTGTGTGGAGGGGATCGAAGTACCAAAATCAGGGTAATTTGGGCCTAATAAGAATCATATGTGAGAAATGTGATTACAGACAATGCAGTGTATTGGTATTAAGCACTATACAATATGCGCATATAGACAAACAGACGTAGACGCAATTAGAATGGTTTAAATCGCAGATCTGACAAACACTTTCACATTCAGAAATATATACACAAACACTAGTAGGTGAGTGAGAACCTTAGGGAACTCAGCGAGTTACATGTGCTGCCGTTTGTATTCGTGGTGTTTCAACATTCCACCAAGTTGGGATGGGTAAAAACCTATGATACTACATTCTATTTCCTGCATGTATATATATATATATTCTCATATTCGGAGGGATGAACAGCCATTTACCAGCCATGCTGATGTGAACACCAGGGTACCATTTTCTCCGCCTGGTGGGCTTTTGACCATCAGATCTCTTTTTGCCGAGGTTCCAAGTGAAGAGTCAGGCGCGGTCGCTTGAAGGGTCACCCAACAGAGAGGTCGCTTGCATTGTTTTCTTTGTGAGACATTGAAGGATAGTAATCATCAAAAGGGTTTCTATATGTTTCTATAATTAGCATATTAGTCATGATGAACCATCAAGTGGATGGCTAATGATGTGATAATGAGTCACAGTAAACAACCCATCCAATCAATTGTACAATATTGTACAATGTTGAGATAATTTGGTAATAAAAACCATACCGACCAAAATTGGGTTTACCGTTTGCAGGGATGTTGGGACAAACCTTCTGCAGGAGATTCGACCCGACACCAAGAGACGCCCAGGAAGAGAGGCTCACCTGGCGACGTGGCCATGGGGCCGGTTGACTCATGGCCATTTGATAGGGAAACCATGGGAAAATGCTGATATTCCAGCATAGTCCATATCAATTCGGGGTACCCCATTTCATGTCAGACAAGACCCATATGATCCCATATGTTTATTTAAGCGACAGAAGATTAAGAGAAACAAGCAACAAACATGGCCGGAAATAGGGTTGGCGACAGCAACATTCAAATGGTGCGAAACTGGAAACCCCATTGAAAGTCTCCTATATAATTGTATGTATTTGTATATATATATATATATTATTTTTGCATCCTACATATCCCAAATCCTAGAGTATATATCCAGCTTCTTTGTATTGATTTACTTTAAAGTCCTATAGAGTGACGTGTTTTGTCGTCACCAGTCTTTTGTGATCAAGGTTACTTCACTGTTTGGGTTTAGGGAGGATATAATAACACTTACTAACATATACTGTAGTCAGATGGTGTATCAGCCAACTTATAACATCTTATAACTAGGAGACACCAGCTTTACTTGGGCCAATAGCTGTGAAGTTTCGCTGTTGAATGCACCCAGCCAGCCTTGCTACATCACCAGACCAGATGGTTTCCTCTAGTAATTTAAGATGGCTATGGAAATCCACGAAGTAAATTGGCCATCTAGACCATACGAAATTGTCAATTACCGGAGGGCAAATCTTTTTATACTGCTTCGAAAAGGACTGCAAGGTCTTTGAGAGCTGTCGCACGGTCCACACTTGTCCACTGGTCCTCAATCATTTTGTGGCCCGGTGGCGAAAGCAGCTGGCTGGCTCAAATTGGGCCTGCATATTTTCGGAGACTTTGAGAGTACCCTCTGGCAATAGCTGACTTCCCATTAGAATCTCCATTTCTATAGAGGATTTCCCATTGTCACGATTGATTACCAGAGGATAATCCTGATTTCAATGGTTTTCAAAGCATCCCTTTAGGAGATAGGATGCTTCGAGTGAATGTAGCTCTGCCTAGTGGTCGCAGGGAGGGCATTTCAATTCCAGCGTCCTCCACAGTTGGGCATTTGAGGACTCTTAGCCAGAGGGCTTTCGGACAAGGCTTCCTGAGGCTTCTGACTGCAGAGAGGCATGTCTTGCCACATTGCATGGAATCGCTGCAAAGCACAGGGCTTCAGGATGGCGATAGCCTTACAGCAGTTCACCTTCAGGCAAACCTGGCCGCAACAGGCAAGGCTTTTGCGGTGCCGTGGTGACAAGATCATCACATGGGGAGACCCAGTGGCGGTGACAATTCAGTGCAGAACCAGCTCCGGAAGGTGCAGGCCACTTGGGCCTTCGCTGCAATCCCGGTGGCTCAGTGGTCACGGACATCCTGAGGAGGTGACAACGGTGACATTCGCTGCGATCCTGTCGGATGGATGGATCAGTGGTGTCCTGAGCCATTCTGCGGTGGTGACACTTCCAAAGTCCAAGATCGGCTTCAGAATGTGCGGCATGTTCAGGCAACGAGGTCTGCATTTGCTGCAATCCTGTCAGATGGAAGCCTCGTAACCTGGGGTTCTGATCATTGTGGTGGCATCACTGGTTTCACAACCAAAAACGAGCCCGAAAATGTGCAGCAGATTCAATGAACCTGCTGCACATTTTGGGGCTCATTCAAGCTACAATCAGCGCATTCGCTGCCATTATGGCAGATCAATCCGTTGTGACCTGGGGCCTCAAAGCGCATGGTGGTGACAGCTCTGCAGTCCAACATCAGCTCAAGAATGTCCAGCAGATTGCAGCCGCAAATTGCGCATTTGCCGCGGTGTTGGCTGATGGATCGGTTGTTGCATGGGGCTCAGCAGATGATGGCGGTGACAGCTCTGCCGTCCACGGTGAGCTTGAGAGTGTGCTGAGGGCTGAGAGTTCAGGCAACGATTAATGCATTTGCCGCCATCCTGGAAGACGGATCTGTAGCGACATGGGGCAATGCAAATGGTGATGGTGACTGCACTGCGGTCAAAGACCGGCTCAAGAATGTCCAGCAGGTTCAAGCCACAGAGACTGTATTTGCAGCAATCCTGTCAGATGGATCTGTGGTCACGTGGGGCGATGCAACCCATGGCGGTGATAGCTCGGAAGTTCAGGATCAGCTGCACAATGTGCAGCAGATTCAGGCCACACAACGTGCATTTGCCGCCATCCTTCTTGATGGATCTGTGGTCACGTGGGGCACTGCAAGGAGTGGTGGTGACAGCTCTGCAATCCAAGATCAGCTCAAGAGCGTGCAGCAAATTCAGGCCACAGCCGACGCTTTTTCTGCGATCTTGGCGGATGGATCCATTGTGACATGGGGCCTCCCAGATTCTGGTGGTGACACTTCTGCAGTCCATGACCAAATTACGAAATTGAGGTGCAAAGCTTGGGACTGCAAAATGGGCTTGTCGCAACCTGTGGCGTTCCAACAGCAAGCTTATTTTCCAATGGCCCTTCCCTTAAAGAAATATTCCAGGTGACTATCCCACATCCGGAATAATTTTTCTGGAATAATTATATGCGGAATAATTTTTGGACGTTGGCTGCTACGGGGGTCTCTTGATGTCAAAGGTTGTAGCAGAATAATTTAACTAGACATACCCCGGAATAATTTCTATATATAGAAATTATATGAAATTATTCTGTTACTAATTTTGCATATATGTCTACAAGAAACACCATGCATAAGATTGAAACACACAGAAGGGACGTAAGTATATTGGATATACCTGGGTTCTCATCTCCGTTTGTGTGCGTCTAAATGGTCGCAGTTAGATATATTGAACATACCTGGGTTCTCATCTCCGTTTTTGTGCGTCCAAATGGCTTTAGAAGGCAGGTATAGTTGAATTTTCCTGGGTTCTTATTTCCGTCTTACGGGTCCAAATGGTTTCAGAAGGGAGGTATATATGCCGGGGTTCTCGTCTCCAGAAGGCACGTAAGGCAAGCATATTGAACATACCTGGGTTCTCATCTCCGTTTTTGCACGTCTAAATGGTCTCAGAAGGCAGGTTATCGATTTTCGTTTCCCTTTGAATTATCGCTGGGTTCTCATCTCCGTTCTTGTGCGTCCAAATGATTTCAGAAGGAAGGTAAGGCAGGTATATTGAGTTTACCTGGGTTCTCATCTCTCTGTTTACATGTCCAAATGGTCTCAGAAGGCAGGTGTATTGAATACGCCTGGGTTCTCATCTGCTCCGTTTTTACGCATCCAAATGGTTTCAGAAGGCAGGTATACTGAATATACCTGGATTATCGTCTCTGTCAATTTTTTTTCGCCCCGAACATGGGCATGCAACTAGGGTCTCTTATCCAGTTCTTATATGGCTATAAACATCAAGCGGGCGAAAGAGAGAAATAGACTGTTGCAGCTTGCCCACCAACATTGTCCTTTTTCACAAACTGGTATACATACCAAGGACCACAGGAAAAGTTTTGGGGAAATTCAAGGGTTGACAGAGAACGCAGTATCTATGGGTCCAAACGTAAAATGTAGTCAGCAGCTGGTACAGCCTGTATTAAAAGATTCTCCACATGAAGAAATTATTCACAAGGTGGTCAACATGTCAAGGACCCCTGGAATAATTCTAGTCGTTTCGCATCGCCAGCACCCCCATGATATGACAGGCTACGGCTACGGGCTGGAAGCGGGAATGGAAATTGCGGGGGTCGGGGATAGCCTGTCCAAGTTGGGGCCATGTNCAGGCTACGGCTACGGGCTGGAAGCGGGAATGGAAATTGCGGGGGTCGGGGATAGCCTGTCCAAGTTGGGGCCATGTTTGCCCAAGTTGGGGCCCTTGTAAGAAATAATTCTGGGGGTACCGTGAGATGTTGGAGACCCTAGGAAGAATTTCAGGTGGGCCACGGGAGCACCACGGTGAGCACCGAGCACCGATGGAATTGATCCACATGCCCCCGTGGTGTCGCACCCGACTCCTCTCTACGTCCTCCACGTCGTCCTCTTTCGCAAGAAATTGTTCCAACATAATGAAAACATATGATTTCCAAAATTTTGACAGCGGGGGTTACCTAGGTATGGTATATATGTGAAAAATATGGGCTCGAAATGGTGAATTTGGACGATGTTGACCCGATATGAAAAATGTGCAAACTCCCCAGCTGAAACTGTACCATGATTCGTTGATTGAACTTATTTGCCCGACCCCTAAACTATCACGCTCGGGCACCTTCGGTGCACAAAGCGGCCAACATGCCAAGATCCATTGGAATAATTTCTGGCATGCGGCTTTGATGGTGCTGATTCCCGTTTTGATTGGGGATCATTTCAGTAATTAGCGTAAAGGTGCCCAGCGGCCTTCAAAGCAAGAGAGAAATTGATTATTCATCGGGTGCTGGGCATGCCACAGGCCCCTTGAATAAAGTGATGTCAATTTTACCAGAGGCTGCGGCTTAGGGGGGTTGAAATAGAGGAGAAACAATTGGGAATTTAACAAGTCTCATCATGTCCTGAGAACTTGTGGCGTTCGAGAGTCATCAAAGAAATAGTTCAATCCTATACCAATCCCAAGTTTTTGCGTTTTTTGCTTGAAAACAGCGAAAGGGGCATTTGATCCAGGGCAATTCCGACAATCCAAAACATGTATTGAAAAGAACCAAATAAATACAAATAAAAACAGATAATTACAAAGAACCACACCTTACCACAAATACAAAAATCAGAGAAACAAACAAAAATCAGAAACACAAGTTAACAAACTAAAACACATGAATTAAATTTTGGTCGGAGCAAGACAAATAATGGACAGTTAAACAAAAAATGAAGTAAAACTAAAACTAAAAACGCACATATAACATAATATAACATGTATGAAATATAAAAACGGAAAAAATCAATATTCTGGCCGGAACAGCAAAAACAATGGAAGCATAGGAAAACAAAAAATCATGAAAATGGGTTCATGACTGACCCCTTCTTTTGGCGGATTTCTATCCTTTTCACATACTTTCTGAACAGGCACCCTTGCACTAGGACCCGAGGACTCACAAATGAAATGTCTTGAAATACCCGTGATAATTGCCAATGATATTTTTTTTGCCTTTGTTAGCCCAGTATCCTGGTTTTGCGGCGGAACTCATTCCTGAACCCAAACCCAATTAGAACACGATGTAATCACATATGATTTTGAATTAAATTGGGTGGTCAACGATTTTCAGGGTTTCCCTGGATGCCGGGGTCAAGCATTTTGATCATGGATGATTACTATATATATTTTTGGGCGCAGGGTGCGCAGACATTTCGCAAACCAAGCAGACAAAGCAACGATGTCAGGGAAAATGAACGCAGATGAACCGTTCTCAAATGCGCGTTTTCTAAATTGCGCTGGAAGTATTTCAGGATTTGGAATATTCAGGGATTTGCAAGTGAAGGCTGGCAATAGAACGCGATACTAATTTGATATCTCAATGATGAGCAAACCTAGAATCCAATCAAGCAATTGTCGTACAATCAATTAGCCTAAAAGAATTGTGTTCGGTCAATTCTGGATGTTCTGAACTGCTAGGATATGTATTAATTGATATCATATATAGATGTTTTTGGGTAGCAGCAACCATTGCCAACAAATGCCCACGAAGGTGCAAAAAACAAGGTGTATGATTCTAAGAAGAGCTATCAAGGGGGGGTGTAAGGGGGGGGGCTGCCATGGTCTCTCACTTCAGAAGAAAATATTCCGTGATGTCAGTCACATAGCAGAATAATTTTCGGAAAGTATGTGGAGGGGATTCAGAATAATTTTAAATTATTCCGAGGTACCTCCGGTAACCGGGGGGTCTAAGGTATGGGCCATATTTTCCATGATATTCCATGTGTTTTCCAGAATCAGACCTACCAATCAGCACGGTCCCATTAAAACAGGCAGCTACTCTTGGGAGACGCCGGTGCTTCCCTTTCCGCATGGGAACCCAGGGTGATGGTGGCTCGATGGCCCGATGGTGGCCTTTCATAGATGAGCTCAAAGTAGCCAGGTTATTTTTACCAACCATGGTCTTGGACTTGTTTACCTATCTGAGAGGTGACTGGAAGGTGGTGGAATTAAATCATATTCTAGCCCTAAATCAATCCGAAATGTGAGCTGTGAAATTGGTGATGATGGGTTGGAGCGTTTCCAGTGGACGATCAATATTTGCCTTTATTTCCAGATGTTCATTCGAGTGGTTCCAGAGACAACTTTTCTGCGGCTTGTTCGCGCCTTTTCATGTTTGAGAATCTGAGTACAATCTCATACTATGCAGTGGCAGATGATCGCTACTTGGAACTTGGGGGAGCTCCCCTGTTCAATCAACTCCTGTTCCGACTCAGTATATATCGTTTTTGAAGGCTCTAATAGGGGTTGTCTATATATCATATCATATCATATCATATCATATCATATCATATCATATCATATCATATCATATCATTCATATCAAACATATATAGACAACTACAGACGCATAGGCCATGTGGAGGATCATCCCAGATCCGGTAGCAGACCAGGATCATGATCGTCAAACTGCGGAGCTTGAACCTCTGAGTCAAAACATCGCAATACAACAACCTGGGGAGGTGGATTTCCCGAGCATTTGACTCATTCGATATACATGTATTTTCTTAATACATGTATTCATATATATATATACATATATACCTAGACATCCATTCGTACTAGAAACAAGTACCCCCCCATGGTTTTGTACTAGTTTTTGTGAAAACGCATGAAAAATGGCAAATCGTCCAAATATTGTCAAATATTGATCTTCGTATTGTTTTTTGAATCGTATTACTTTTTTGGGGCATTGAGCACAAACGGACAGAAAAACATAACGCAACTCGAGCGCAATTTTGCGCAACTCGAGCGCAATTTGAAAAAGTAGTACACTTTGCAACAATCCACCAGCAAAATCGTTTACTTTTTGGAAAGCGACCAGTTTTGTGAAATGTCATCAAAATTGTTGAAACGACTACTTTTCAATTCGTGTCACTTTTTTTCTAGTACAAAAGGACGTCCAGGTATGTATTCATATATATATATACTATACATATGTATATACATATTACATATGTGTGATATTCATATATATATATATATACATACATGTCTGCGTATCAACCAGAAATCAATACGTTGCGGGACGCCTCCGAGAGACATTCAGAATGGATCTGGGCGTTGCTTCGCTGGTGGTGATCGCGATTCCCTCCCTGGTGGCAGCACACGTCCGATTGAATGATGTGAACATGAGGAGCTGACTCACGGATACTGGCGATTATTGGTGATTATTGGTGATTCCTGGTGACTATTGGTGATCATCAATGATTGATAGTACCTAAACATGTGATTATTAAGGTTGAATGGATGACTATGAATGGATACTGTTGGTAAGGCAAGAGGATCCACCATCCCTGGTTTCAATCCCATAAAATGGATGGGATTGAAACCATGAACAGGGGTGGTTTATGACATTGCTTTTACTCAGTGTATATATATATATATATATACATGGGGAGTTGACAGGATTTGACCGGCCAAATTTTTTCACATTCAGAAGAATAGGGAGCTAAGCCATGGACCCGGGGTTTGAAATTTTGTTTTCATTTTGGAAGTCCCCAACTTCAGACAAAATATCATGGATTCAAACATGGACTTGAAAAATCAAGCCACACATGGGCAATGTAACCCAGCAACATTATTTTTAGATTCACCAGCAACAAATGATGTAGCATGAGTCGCTCGGGATGGGGAGCCAATGAGAATGGGGCTCTATGGGATCACAGGAGCAGCCTCCTTTTTTGGTTACTGGGATTACAACTAGGTGAATGTTGATCTATGGATATTCATACCTAGATTGAGATTTACCTCAACTTATAACTTGCTGCCCTTCCTGCATCTAGTCAGTATACACTAGTATATTATATATATATACTATACACATATACACATATTTCCATGTTGTCATTTGACAACCAGGTAGACATGTAGTTACAGGCTTCAACGTGTACTCAGTGTTTTGTCACTTGCCCCAAGAATTGGGCCACCGTGTGACTTCAAACGTGCTTAAGTTTTTGGATTTGCCCACTATTTTTTGGAAGGTTCAGCTGCCCCTCATGTATTTGGAATGGCGTGTTGTTTGCTTTGATATTATCATGATTGATTTGGTATTTCCATACCATTATACAGTTTTGTCCATTTACAATTTGAGAATTGAAACAAAAAGGAACCCGCTACAATTGAGGAGATATTTACACCATAGTGTCAAACGTAAATTGTACCAATAATCTGACCCCAATCCATGAATCCATGGACGTGTCTCAAAATGGGGGATACTGCAGATACCCATTAAAAAAGTGTTATTGGTGTTATTGTATTCTGTTTTAATTACATGACAAAAAAGATGAACGGTATCAAATTTGGCGGTACACCCAACAGATTTTCCCTTGGCACCGGAGGAGCAGCTACTCCTTTCTCCGTCGATGCTTGACCGCTGCGGGCGCGAAGACGACACCGACTCCGGAGGTGTCGCTCCGGGAGCAACGTGTGGAAAAGGAACTGCAGAAGATGCGAGTCGCGTTTTTTCACGCCCGTTACTTGGAGATTGGGATGTTGGAAAGCCATATTATGATTGGAATACGAGTGGAAAGCCATTTTTTGGGGAAGAATGATTGGGAATCATTTTATAATATTAATATGATTTCTTGGGGGAGAGTCACTTGGGATTGTCCAATACAAATGGTTTTGTTTTACGAGAGCTGTTTTTTTTGGGGGGGATGGTCACCTCTAAGTCGGCATATAAGTGGAGTTATATCTTTAAGAATGCTTGGGGACAGAGTGCTCATGATTTTCAAAACAGATCTCTTTGCTGGGAGAAGGACAGATGCTATTTTACGGATAGATAGACCAATAGATAGACAGACAGACAGACAGATAGATATATCGATAGATAGAGGGGTAGAGAGATAGAAAGATGCACAGGGACTTCATGGGACCCATGGGATTTTTGTTCTACCCTATTTCCTTGGATCCCTAGTAGGAGAAATGGTTATGCTCCGGTTATGCTCCGGGATTCGGGATTTCACTGGGATGACCCACAATACGTGCGTTTTGTGATTGGATCCCCCAAATTCGATCCAAACTCCTTGAATCGAACAGTACAAGACCAGCTCATATGTGAAGTAATTACTTGGCACTTGCCCAATAAAAAGACCCTGAGCATATTGACTGCAACATACTACATCCATATTTTTACATTCGTGCAAAGAGTGTATATGTAATATAATATATGTATATATATATATATGTTATATATTGTTATATGATGTTATATAATATTATATTCATATATATATATATAATATTGATTTATCTAATCATATATATATATATATATCAACAACATTATGCAACCAATGATGCAAATCTCAAGAAATCGGGTCCCCTGAATGAGGTGGCAGATTTGCTGTTCACTTCACCTTCCTCTTGATGTTGGCCATGGCTGTGAACTTCGTGTGCGATCCAAGTGGCTTGGAGAGATCTGAACCTTGGGGTACTCGGATGAGTGCTTGATACTTGGGATAATATGGGGGCTTCTTAGAATGGGCGCACCCCCAAATCATCCAAGTCATTAGACCACAAATACCTATTCAAGTTCGCCTATTTTTTTCACTTCCCCCATATTATGGAAACACATATAATGGGGATGTATCACCCATTTCAGACATGTCGAAATTATCACATGTTTGGTCATATATATATATACACACATATCCCATTAGATCCCTATTTGTAGGTTATTATCATGTATATATATATATATACATGGTTTTTGTCTCTATATATGAATATGATATATATATATATACATGCAGTTATGCACCATTTGTTTGAGTCCAACAGCCATACAGTCTGCTAGAAACAATTTGAGTTGTGCTTCTTCGTGAGTATATGAAGCTTATTACTCCCATTATATAATCAGTATATTCCCAGTATATCACCATCATATTCCCCTAATAGTTCCATTACTTGACCATCATATGGCCATTCTATGCCTAGACAAATGACCATTGTGCTTCAGGTTTAAGAGCATTCTCATCCGCCCTATTCTGGACGCTGCTCTACAGCTACTTTGCCATCTTCCATAGCCTCAACATGATTGAGGCAGACGTCGCCAGGGGCAGACATAAAACGATGTCCTTATGTTTTTTTTTGGTGCAAACATTTGAGAACACTTTGGATGGGTCTTTACATACTTTAATCATTAATCCTTTGCTATAGGTGGGGAATATATCTTGACCAACTGTTTTAAATGTGTTGTAGAGTATCTATATAAGGTTGCGCACAAATATGTAGCAATATCCCTAGATATGCATCCCGATTCGGAAGTGGTGAATACAAGTCGCCCCGGTGAACAAGTCCCTCAGGGCTAAACACTTCAGGAAACAGGCAGACAAGTTGATACTGAGAAATCATGGGAAGATCGTGGGAAATGGAACGGATTAAAATTTGGGACAGTAGATTTGGGATGAACTTCTTTTACTATCCTTCTTACCACCTATAGAGAGCAACTGTAGAGACTGCTTCTACTGTTCTTGCATTTCGTGGTTCAACCCCCCTATCTTTGTTCCTTGAGGCCATTCTTAGTGAGATGGGTCAAAACTTAGGTAACTTGCATTTTTTCAAAGGACGGTTATCATTCAGTTTCACAGAGATTTAAGAAATCCCATGAATCCAGGATGCTCATGGAATGGGATGGATGACCATGCCACATGACTATCATAGTGTTGCTTCTATACCCATGATATTCCATGATGTTATGATGTTCCCGTGATTACCCATAATCCCATCCCCCTAAAATCAAGTACCCCTCAGATTGGGGATATATATATATATATATATCTGTATATATATGATTATAATATTATATATACATACTTACTTACATGCATACATACATCACGTTACATTTACATTACATTGCATTGCATTGCACTACAATACAATACAGTGCAATACAGTACACATGTGTATATGTATATATATATATACATAACACTATCATTCCACACATATCCCATTCTGGTGGGTCAAATCGTCCATATTCGTCACATACAATTGACCAGTCGGCGCTTCTTTGTCCATGCCGGCAGGCTCCTGCCGGGTGGCAAGTCTCTTGTTTCTACGCAGCTTGGGCAGCAAGGTCATTCAGGATGAATGACCAGTGGAATTGATCCACCAGTATAGGAGAATGAGGATTTAACCATCAATGGGGCCATCAAAACATGGGGTTCAAACCAACAAGACATGGCGATTCAATGAGAATTAAGCATCAGAAATGGGGCTAAAACCAACTAGACATGGGGCATTCATCATTAAAAGAGTTGTAGATCAAGTGGTGATGGATAGTTTCGTACAACTTCATTTGGTTGGTGGTTTTGCATACCTGGATCCCCCGCAGCCCAGAAATTTGGTCTGAAGTGATTCAGTCTATTTATCAGACTGATTGCAGAAATCTCGCCTGATCTGAAAAAACTCGCCTGAAGAGGTTTTGCTCAATTTTCACATGTATTCATGAGAGCCAACAACATATTTTCATGAGTGGAAGAAATACGATGTGAGAACTTCAGACTTTTGTCCAGGTCACAAAAGGTAAAATACTACAGTACCCAAGGATATGGGGCCACCACCTCAAATTCCCTCAAAGTCCCTCTAAGTGGATGGACGGTCATGCATTTCCAAAGCCATTTTGTGGTTGGAAAGGGGACTAATCATATTCCCACTCTCTCACCATGGTTTCCTCAACAGTGGATTTTAAAAAATGGGTCCTCGGGAATTCTTACCTGAACGCTGGGAATTCTTGCCTGAATGCCCGGGTATTCTTGCCTGATTTTTTTTGCAAAAAACACGAACAATGTCACCATGTGCTTGAACATGTCCCAAATTGCTTTGAACATGTTCAAAATAATTTTGAGAAACAGCAAAGATGTAAAGATCATTTGGGTTGCCCCAAACAGATCCCGCCAAACATGTTCAGGGCTTTGAGCCCCAGCACCCGGGCACATTCTCAGGCCAGCACATGTGCTAACTTTTACGTACCCTTCCAACTTTCACCCGCATTCTAGCTAAAGCAGGGGTTGTCAGGTGACAACAATTATGAATTGACGTTTTGCCTGCAATTAAGCTACAGGAATTCTCGCCTGAATTGGATTTCTCGCAGTCTATTTTACTGCCCGATTTTGAAGAAGTCCACTTTATTTGTTCAGCATGTTCATGCATGTTCATGCCTGGTTGGATGATAATCCCACGAATTTCCTCCGGCGTCGAAACCATGAGATGTCAGGATGTAGAGGAGATAACAACAGAATGACAGCCCTTCTCGAATCCAGGTTCTATTTCTGCACCTCTTTTTGGTGTCAAACCACTGGTATTGGTCAGCTCTGGACTTAACTGAATCCAATCTCGACGCACTGCCTGCGCTGATTCCGAGTGAGAGGCAGACGGGTCGAAAAGGTGGTGCTCCCAAAGTGACAAAAATGGCCTTTTTCCAGGTTGCTACAGCTTTTATTTTAACTCAATGGATTGGGTAATGGGAAAATTTACAGGAAACCATGGATTTTCCCATCAAATATAGGGGGTTCCTGTAAATTTTCCCTTAAACCAATCCAGTGATAAATCGGATATGCAACACCCATCAACACCGGATATTTCCATAGGAAGCTAATTTTCTTTTGCAACTCCAGCACTTTACAATGTGAGGGTGGGTTGGTTTGTCGCCCCGCTTGGATGATGCTGAATTTGCGTGGGCGATTCTGTTTCAGATGCGTTGAACTGAAAGTAGAGGACTCAAACTTGGGCACATTTGGATACCCCAAAAACTGGGAAAAGGAATGAACAAAACTGGTAGATTCAAATCGGATTCACATCTGCAATTGCCAGCTGAGATTTTAACTCACATGTGATGGTTGAATTTCCTCTTTTTCCTCTTGTTGTGTGTGCCATGCCCCTTTTCTCCATCAAATCCCATGTCTTTGTTGGTTAGACTCTACGTTTTGTTGGTTAAATCCCGAGGTTTTTGGTCATGATTGGTCATGTCATCCCATTTTTTGCTATTTGTATGTATATATATATATATAGTTATATATACATATGCTACATATCATGTTAGATCTAAGGTTGAAAATGTGCTTTAAAACCCCCATGATGTCCCAAACATATGTTTTTTTTGGCCAGGTTTCACGCTGTCTCTTTGACCTTGATTTGTTCTTTGATGTTCGACTCGAAGTTGACAGTGCCTGGGTATGCCTAGTGGGTCGAATGGATGGGAGGTCTTCTTCCAGATGGGAATATGATGGAGAATTATGGAATATTCTATGGCTTCAAGATTTTGGGCTGTGGGCAAATATGCGTATATAAATAAGAAAAAACACACACATATATATATATATATTTATTATCCAGGCTCGCGGTTCGACAGCCCCTTCCCCTTCAATAGTATCCTCCCCTGGTGGTATACAGTATGGTTGGGTACCCCACTATCTCCCCGGACCCTGCCCTGTCCCTCCCCTTCCCCTCCGACCTCACTGTGACCTCACTGGAATATATGGTTAGTATAGGGAATCATCCCCAAATGGCCTTAATTCAAATTAGTGAATTATTATAATTTACCCAGACCTATATACCTATATACCTATATACCTAATATACCTATATACCTATATACAACCTGTATATAACTCCCAATACTGTATACCACCCCCCACCAATACAGCCACTACCACAGAGGGGGGGAGGGGGTACCCAAGCAACCATGACCATGGGGGGAGGGGGGAGCCTACAAACCTAGATCATATATGTATATATAATATATAATATATAATATTATATATATTATATATATATAATATATATAATATATATAATATATATAATATATATAATATATATAATATATATAATATATATAATATATATAATATATATAATATATATAATATATATAATATATATAATATATATAATATATACATATATATATATAATATATATATATATATGTACAGATATATTTATGTACATGAATAACATTTTCCCGTTCAAATTGACATCACATTTGTCTAGAAGCATTAGAAAGAAACAGAGGACAGGTCTGAGTTGTGCCAGCCATGTAGTAGTTGTGATCGCCTCGGTAGTGGGTCAGGTTCCCTGGTGTTGCTTCCAAGCAGCTTTGCAGTTCTGCAACTGGGCCTGGTCGATGTTTTCATGGATTCCCCGGTACTTTTGTTTCAAACACTTGCAAAGCAGACATTTCCGCGGCATTCGAAAAACAAGAAGTCGTTTTCCATCAACTCGTGGTTCTTTCGGATAGTTTTGTGGGATTTGTGCGGCTGACTTAGCTGGTTGCTACTGTCCATGATGAGCAGAAGGCTTAGCTGGCATGTGGTGGTGCGCTACTGCCAGCGGATTTTGGTGTGGCTGGTGTCGGCTTGGGAGATGTGTTTGGAGTTTCGATATTTTAAAAATGGCATCTACTTAGTAAACATTAGTAAACAATCACTGATTTAGAATTATTTTTTGGCGACCCGTTTCGGGAGAGCCTCATTGATCGCATTTTATCCTCCGCATTTTGTCCAGGTAAATCGTGTCAACGCTTTGGACTCTCTCAATGCATCTCCTTGTCAGTTCTCTGTTGCTTGACACTGCATTTGGGACAATGTTTGGAAGGTCCTTTGGAAGGATGGCATTGCTTACTTGCCATAATTCTGTATTCAAATCTATATTCCATCCCCATTCATCCCCTATGTACCAACAGAGACCTGATTTTCCTATACATCATTATTTCCACCCGGTAACATTAGTAATTATTGTCAAACGATTCAATGAAATGAGTTTCCGCAATCTGAACATTTAACTGCAAAAACCTATATGTCAACATGTTCGACGTTCGAGTCTGGATGCAGTTTTACTCCAAGACTTCAGAGTTACATATATTTAAACATTGGTTTCTGTTCAGGTACTTGGTATGTTTAGTATACTTGCTATGTTCAGTATTCAATGCAGATGTCAGATATATTTTACGGTGCCACCTTTTGGGTTGATCACGGCAGGTGGTTGGGCCACCAATTAAAAGGATCGTCAACAAATCAACTTGATTGATAATTCTGTATATGGTTCATATTTGCATAAATAACAATAATGATACACAATGATACACATGACATGCGTGTATATATATATATAAACTAGGTGTATATATTGTATATATACGGGTTTCTGTACTCTTTGCAGTTGCCTTTTCTTCTTGTATATTTGGGTTGCTGATTGAGTTCTCAACAATTCGTTGTGTTTTTCTTTTAACGGCATCCCCTGCAGCGTGCTGTGGCAAGGCCAGGAAATCTCGGTGCAATTCTTGACGATCATGCCGATCATTGCCATAGCTACTCGGGATCATGAGAGGAAAACCAGTCGCCGCCAGTCGCCCAAGAAGAATTGTGGAGGTGGTTGATATGAAGGAGAAAACTGAACAAAATCATGGCCTTAAAAATCAGGTTTTGGAATGTTTACGATGTTCAATTATCATCAATTATCCAGACAACCCTGGTTTCAGTCGCCACATGTTAGTCTGTTGCTCATGCGGAGCTGAAAACATCGATCGTTGGCGTTGGTAGAAAATCAAGCATGGATGCAGATATAGTACTGTTATTTCAGATTCTTAACTCCAAACACATTCAAAATTTGATGGTTCAGTACAGTACCAAAAGGGTATCCCTTTTTTTGGCGTCCATTGGTACCCCATTTTTAGACAAAGCGTTTTGGTCTACCTCCAGATAGCTCCAGTGTCCAAGGAGAAATTGGTGAGGCTCAAGATTGAAGCTGCTTTGGACGCTTGGTCCATCTGGGATGTGTTCACGGGACTGGGCACTGAGTAACTGCTGATGGTGGAGTTTGTTGGGGCTACGACTTATTACGATGGAGGAATATATACCCCCAGTACCCATATATATATATATATAATATATTATATTATATCTCTCTATCTCTCTCTCACTCTCGCTCTATGTATGAATATATATATATATATATATGTGTACAAGGTTGCAATGTGTATACTGTATACTACATACACAAACATTATATGCGCACGTATGTGCAAAAAAGATACTATGCTTCCTGCGCAAGGTTTCTAGGCTTTGGAATCTTTTTTCAAAGAGCAGATGAGAAGCAGCGCAAATGGGTCAATATCTGTGGGACCATGCGAACGATGTGATGAACTATCTCAGTGTTCAGCAGAGCACCAGGATTTAGACACATACCATCAATTCTGGCACCATATTTTGACTCCGGTTCCTGAAAAGCACGCACAGTGCCTTCATTTTTTTAGATTTTGAGAATCAACAATGGGGAATAACACAGGGCACTGGTCAATCTTGGAAACCGGCACAGAATGGTACCATCCGTTGCCATCTCGCTAGCTTGGCATTCCATCAGCCAGAATCAGTGGCTGCCAAGGAAAAGCAAAACGAATCTTCCATGGTCTCTGGTTTTCGCCACGTCTTACGGGGAGTCACTCGGATGCACCTTGATAGATCGGCTAAAGCAGCGGCTGGGGGTTTGTTCCTACAGGGGTGTGTCTGTGTGTGAAATTTTTGGGGACACCACCAAGATGCAATTTTGTGAGCAAACCATCACATTTCTAGCTAGCTATATGCTAGCTTATTTTCAGACAAATCCAAATGATTACCAATCCTGCAAACAATGGATATGTGATGATATGTGGATATGTTCTAATATGTTCTAATAAAGGGAATTCGCTGGGTAAATTGTTGGGCAATGACCGGGGAATTGCAAACCATTCTCAGCCATTTGTGGGTCCACTGGACCCCCAAATTAGACCTGTCCCCATGGTTCTGACGGTTTTCTTTTTTCCTGAGTTTCGGTTGACCGGTTGTTTCTCCCCATTCACTAGTTCGAGATATCTACCATAAACCCAACAGTGAAGTAGTAGCAAAGTGTTTGCCAACTTGGCAAACAAATTGGGGCACCACTGCGTATATACATGTAATTATATACAGAATATGCAGATTGGCAGATTTGGGTAATTTTTGCTTTGTAATAAATGATCGTGACATACATACATTTACTATACATTTGTACCATGTATATATATATATATATTGTGTACATATCTATTAGACATAATATGTCTTTGTCGTTTTTTCGATCTGTTATTTCCATTCAGTGCGAAGTATCCATCAATTTGAGCAATAGCCTTAGCCATGCTTTGATCGTGACCAGGTTTGTGATGGAGACATTTTGCTGGACTCCAGCTACAAGTGGCTTCACAAAGTGTCGCATTGGGCGTGGCGGTTTGGGGCTGCAACATGGATTTGATCCAGAACAACACGTGGGGATGTATCCAGGTTTAATATGGTTCAAAAGTCTATCAGATTTGAAAATCAACATGAGGTTCTCGCAGAGAGAGTCCGAGCCAAAAACAAACTCTTGGGGCGGATGAGCCTCTTTCAGGAGTTACCAGTAAATTACCAGCCAGAATCTGTTCATTCTTAGCTTTCAGCCACTGAGGATCCTGGAGGATGGCACTTCCTTAGATCGTCTCTTAGGACATCCCAAAGGCAGGTGTTTTTTCAACAGCAGTGAATAGAAACATGGTGGGTAGGGCTAATTTTTAGGGAATTGATGTATCAAATTTGGAATGCAGATGGATTTAGATGGATTTTGATGGATTTAGGATGTAGCAACCAAAATTGGGCTGTTGAGTTCATTGCTCTGGTGACTTATGATTTTTGCGGAATTGGGGTGAGCACCTTGGTGGCTGGCCCAATCCACATCAAATGGGGATCTCGCTGGCAGGAACCAGCACGGGCACCAGCCTTGTGAATCTCTTCACCGTGGACGATTGCAACCTGAGATCAACGATCGAATTCTGAAAAACATGGGATTTGGGATGGTTTGATATAGGTTTGTCTGAAAATAGGGGGTATCCCCAAATGGCCATTTTAACAGGGAAAATGATGATTAATCCAGTGGTATTGGGGGTACCCTATTTTCAGACTAACCCATATATAGAATGATATATGTGCATACTGCAAGCAACTCCCTCAAGAAGATAGAAACGTAAACGCCCACATTCGAATGGTGATACATATTATTTGTCTCTTTTTGGGTGGTACTATATGTATTTATATATATATATAATATATATTCATATATATATATATTCATATATATATATATGGTACATAGATATGGTACATAGATATGTTACAATGTTGATAGTGTATATGTATATTGTAATATATAGATTGGGATGTGTATTGGGATATATTAGGATGTGTATTTGGGATATCTTGGGATAGATATATCTATAACCATATATTATAGTATATATGTATATAATCCAATTTCGAGTCATCGACTCAGTTTAGAGAATCACCCCGGCACTGATTGGTGCAACTGGGCAACTGGGCACATTTTTCAACTTGGATCCTGATGTATAGCCTCGAAATCCCGATAGCCACCTTAAAAAAAACTTAGTTTAGTATTGGATCTATTTTGATAAGTTAAAATGACCACACTGCAAAGTCGCTGCAATCGTGGTCAGTAGGGGCAAGGTGGGTGAATTACTAGAATTCGTGCAGATCTGTGCTTTGTTGTGTCCGTTCGGATCCCTTAGGTGGATGATGGTATCAAATTTCGTTCGATAAAGGGCTTCACTGCGATTCAGGGGTTCTTAGATCCGAATTAGATGACTTCGTGACTTTGGCTGCCACATTTGGGTACCCAAAAACAGCATGGTTCTCGTCACTGGTCAATATCCTCATGGCCAATTGATATCTCTGCTGTGATGGACCGTCCAAGACGGAGGATATTTTATTTTGATTTTGTACTCTTTGTTGAGGATCTGAACCCAGTTTAGATGGTTCCATGTCCATGTCCAGAATGCAATGCCTAATTTTGCATGGTTAAACGCTTAAACCCGTTTTTAGGCCCTCCATTCTTGATTCATCTCAATTCTAGACGCTTTTAGGCCCTCCATTCTTGATTCATCTCAATTCTAGACGCTTAACAATAACATCAATAACACATGTACCTGTGTAGGTATCCAGTCCAGAACTTTCGATGAGTATCCATATATGGTGCAAGTACAAACCTATATATATATACATCTATATACATACAGATACATACATAAATAAAAGGTATATTCATTGTATTCCCATCTATCCATGTACTGGCTCAAGCAACGGGATTGCTGGAAACCTCTTTACTGGGTAAAAACCATGCAAAATAAAAATAGCTTCTTGTAGATTGATTGACCATGTATTAACTAATCCAGCGAATTGATCCACACTTTCAAGGGTCTTTCCTTTCGCTCCAAGGCAAACGCTTCGTGCGTTTCGTCACGAACAGCCTCGACAGCTCCGCGGGGTCGGTGCCTCGTGGCTTTCGTGTGACGATGATGGGACGCCAAGGACGTCGAGGGCTGCGGTATTGGGGTTGATATGGCTTGGGTACCTCAAAATCGGGGTATTTACCCCCAAGTTGTGGCTACTTAAGTGTGGAAGATGACACATTGGAATTAGGGGTAGCCTATTTTCAGACAACTCCATGTACTCGAATATACCCAATGAAATTGGGGCCTAACACCGCTATATACATGTTTGGTTTCATCAGTGGAAATGGATCTAGAGCCAACAGATGAAGTTGGGGTTTCACCTCCAAAATATGGGGTTTCATCAAGAAACCTTGGGTTTTAACGCACAGATCCCCTCGAATAGTTGGTATACCCCACCAGGAGTGAGACCGTCAACCAGCCGGAGTTCTTGCCATTGTAGCCTTTCTGCGACTGCTTTTTTTTTGGTACTTACACAATCAGTTGGTATAGGGGTATGTGTCAAAAGCCGGGTACCCTGCTAGAATTCTAGAAGACTTTGTAAATGGAATTGCATCGCCCTGAAAAAAAAACAACCCAAAAACTAGGATAGATATTGACCCATCCCATCCTCATATCCATCAACTCCAAACCATCACCTATGGTTGATTTTTGAGTACGTACCTCTATTTCGGGATGATGTACACGAGATCACCATTACAACCTTTTCGTTGGTATCCTCGATTTTTCATCGCCCTGACCTGTCCGAAAAGTGCAGGACCTGTGGCGATGGATCTCTTCCACGTGCCCATACGGGGCCACGGCTTTAACAAAGGCAGGGCGCAGCTGGGGCGAAGAATGGGCACACACTAACGCGCAGCAAAATGGCGTGCTCATCATCAAAGGCGAGAAGAAACGAGCGATTTCAAATGATTGCAACAAATCGAATTATGGTGGATTTTGGTGGATTTTGGCATGAGAATTGAAGGATTTTCAGGACTCGAGACGGGGTCCCTACGGAGTTTACCTCCATGAGGGGTCGACGCATCGCCTTCACCTTCACAATGAAAGAGGTGGTGTGGCCACAACTGTGACCAAAAACCTGAAATCCGCCATTCTTTCCCATTTCGTGGTTGGCAAACATCAGCTGAATGGTGGTTAAATAATGATTAACCCCCAAAAAAGGCGATCTTTACAGAAGACATGAAAGGAACCCTGTTCTGCTCTCAAGAATTTCCAAGGCTATCCAACGAACAAGTTCGATCATGGGATACATACATGACTGAGAGCCAATTCTCACAGCATTTGTTGATCTTCCTAGGTCCTAGGTGCTTTCTCCGCCCAGGATCCCTTTGTTTGCCATACACAGACAATCCCGGTATGGAAATTGTCACTACCAGTAGGTAGCCAAACCTGGCCCGCCAAGCCGCTTCAAATTTTGCAAACGAAACACATAATTCTGACTTGAAGCAGGCAGTTGGGGTTTATATTCTAGATCTGATTGGTTAGGCTTTGTGACAGTTTGTGATTGTTCAACACACCAATGTTTAAGCTTCATTTCCCCTAGTTCTGGTTCACAGACCAAAATTCTGTCAAATTCCGTCATGCATCCTCCAGATTTATTTAGATTTAGTTTGGGTATACCATCCCTCTTCAGTCCCCATCAATTTCCATATACATATTCATCGACATTCCCATAGTATCCCACATTCATCCACATTATCCCATATTATCCCACAATAGATAATTATACATAAATCAATATAAACATCCCTGTATATGTACCCGTTTTACTTTTATATCTCCCAGATTTCCCAAGCAAACACACCATGCCCCACCAGCACCCCACCACGCCACAGGCTGCAATCACCTTCTGGCCATCAAGCAGGACGCTGATCAGGTGATCCCTGACGCGCCGCTGGAGGCGCGTGGCGTGCCGAGCTGTTTCAAGACCTTGACGCCGGGCGGAAGACGAATCGTGGAGACGGGAGAGGGTAGTGTGGAGGTATGTCCAGGGGAATAGAATGACTGTAGTTCTGATTATTATGGTTATAATATGCTATAATATGTTATAATATGTTATAATGAATTATGATGAATTATTATGATGCTATAGTTATCATAGTATGTTAATTCTTGTGATATGGTTTTAGTATTGTAGTGATTATGATGACAGTACCATATGCTTACTATGATTTTGTAGTATAGATAATTCATGAGAGAAACATAATGATAGTTTTTGTTGAGATAACATCAAATACTATATATTGTAAGTAGAAATAGGTTTTGTTTTTATTGGAACCGTATATTTTCCATGTATTTTCCATGTATTTTCCATGTATTTTCCATGTATTTTCCATGTTTTTGGGATTGTTGTTGGCAGGGATAGAATGGAAACAACAACTCTGAATTGATATGAAAGCAACACTGATTGATATTGATATGCATCAACTCAACATGGACTTTAAGACTGAAAATGGGTTTGTTCATGTTTGTTCAAAACTAGGGTATCTGAAAACCTAGTGTTTGATCGTCGTCTTTTTCTTGTGCAGATATATTGTTTGCTAAACCCCTATATCTGGGCAAACGCAACGGCACAATGACTTTTTTAGGATGTGATGGATACAAATATACACTGTAAGATGGATATACGTTGCATACAACCAATGCTCATTTTGCTTGTAAGCATATCCCATATATAGACTATAGACATAGTAAGCAATATGTATTTTGTACTTATCCTTCAAAAAAACATATCATCATCACATATATATATATATATCATCATTTGATTCTAGTTGTGTAAATATGTGTATTATTCTATCCACATGCGATGTCAACCCCTGGGCTGTTGCTGAGAAGGTCCCCAGCACCGGCACCGCGGCCCAGGAACATAGGCGGCAGTGTCGTCAGTTCGAAGAGTAGTCGGAAGAGCGGTCAAAAAGAAACTGGGCGAGTTCAGTTCAGCCCCCAATGGCTATCTTCGCAACCAATAGCAATAGTGGGATATAAGTTGCAAAACACAGGTTGCTTATAGCATTTTTAATCAACCTTAATGGGATAGACAAAACGTAGGCTACAATCATGATGGGAATTGGATAATAGGATTGTTGAAATGCTGCATTCATGGGGTACAATTTACAACAAGCGGAGATTTTTACTGAGATATCACCTGCGGCAAATGGAGATTTCTCACAGAAATAATCGGAATATTATGGTTAAATGACGTTCAAAAGATACGGATATAATATGATATAATGGTTTTGGTTAGGTAAATATAAAGAACCAAAAAATAGGGTTTACTTACATTAAAATAATATTTATAGCCAACCATGATGGCTAATACCATTGAGCTATTTCGTGGCCAATAAGTGGGATTTACAGGCAACCATTTATGATGGTGAGCCCATGTTTGTTGGTCACATATATGCTCATTAACATGGTGATGCAAAGGGATAAAATTGGATCTATGATGTATTCAACCAACAAGCATGGGCATTTGTCGAGCAACCATTAGTGGGGTTATGATGGGATGTATAAACCCACATGGTAACCTTGGATAGGTGATCATCATCAAGCCGTTTTCATAGGGATTGACATACTCAACTAGGTTTGGATTCCCATGGCATGGGATGGGATGAACATACCTAAACTCATAGACCATCAACCAGTGACATCCAGTATTTCCAATGTCAGGTCAGCACGGCCCATCCAACGCTGAAGACTCGGCATGTTGACCCACTCAGGAGTTGACCAGGTACTTCTCCAACTTACAGGACCTGTAGCTTGGGGGCTTGGTGGCTGCTCCCATCCTATTCCTTGGGACCTGGAGATGAAGCGATTCAATTAGTAAACTCGTCTGACGGTTTAAAGGATTCATATCGGATTTATGTGCTTCAAAACAGTTTTGGGTTCACTCAATGGGTCAAGCATGACAACTGGCTGCTATCCCCGAAGGTTTTGGTCAGCAGAGATCAGTCGATGGTTACTCATCATGGTGGGGACCCCCCCAGGAAAAGACGTGGGAACCCAAGAATCAGCAACTTACGACCACCAGTCAACTATATAACCACTTAGGACTAGGGTGATTCTCGTTTTTTTTGTTAAACCGAAACGATCTCCACTTCGGGTAGCTCTTCTAGATGGGGCCCCATACTTTCAAGCCCACCTTCGTGGGTATCCGCACTGTGGATACATATTCCCGAAGGGAGTTACCCTGTATGCCCTAGCTGTTGAATTGGTTACAGTAATTTTCCCACTTTTGTTGGCTTACTTGTCAGGGGCCGCCTATGTTTTTCTCAAAGATCGGGATGGCGTATATTCGAAATACCACATTCTTCTTATCTTATCTTCGTAACCGTTGGAATCGGGAGGTTCATTATCCACTTTTCATCAACTTTATTTTCAATCATCCCAAAAAAAATATCAATGTTCATCCGTTTTCAGCTACATATCACCCCCAAGAAACATATGTCGTGTTTCGAAATGCCAGAGGAAGCCACGATGCTTCTGACCTCGCATTCGAACATGTGGGACGTGGCGGAAGTTCACCTGAAATTCCAGCGCCGGAAATCTCTGGACCCCGGGATGCCCACCTTGCGACGCTGGGCCGGGCTGGTGGTGATCATTTTAGGTTTTTGTTTGGTGGGATTTTACATGTTTATTAGACATGTTTAGACATGTTTGGATCATCTTTGGATACTTCTTATATAATATTATATATTGTAAAGAAACATGGAAACTGAAAATCAGCTGTTTGTTAGATGATGATGGAATTGAAAAGGAACCTTTTTGTTGGAGTACCAACGAGTACATGTGTGAGGAAGAGCGGTTCACACCCCACTCGCCAAACATTTATACACATACATATTAATATTATATAGTAAATTTGAAAGGGAAGGCCATATGAAACTAGCAGGGAAGTCCGGAAGTCCACTTTGATTTGTTTGGGGTTCGCTACACTCCTAGCTGTTGGAGTTGTGTTGACCATCCCCTGGAGCCTGGGCCAATTTCTCATCCGTTTTGGCGGTGTATCCCCAGATTCCCCAGATGCTGATTGTTGAATCGGGATGTTCATCATCTATGACCATGTTGGTGAGGTCCCAAGACAGTGTTTGGTTCATACACTAGATTATACTAGATTCCAAAATGCGCATTGTCCTTCGGGACTCCAAAACGAAACTATAGGGATTCTCAGCATCCCCAAACGCCCAACTGATGCCCTTGTCTTCCCAAAGGAAACTTCACAAAGCCGACGGACTGGGAACGCTCCTCGGATGTGGAAGTGATGTTGACACCATGGCCAGAACTGCTGGATTGAATGGACTGGCCAACCTGAGGATTCAACCAGGAAAAAAAATGAGCAGCACATATGGGGATCCTTAGGATGTTGGCAAAGATTGGTATTTTGCCAGCCAAAATGATCCATGTGGGGATCTAAACACCGAAATTAAGGATTTAAATAATGGCTGGGAATGCATCCATGACACATTCCCGCTATGTAGCCCATTTCGCGAGTATGTTGCCACCATCAATCCTGAAGAAATGTCATCCTTGCAATCATCCATTCCGGGAATACATTGTTCGCTATTGGACATACACGGATGCTATCCCAGTCTATACTAGTGGCTCCTTTAGATAGTTGGCAATATGCCCATCATATTTAACTTATGATCCCTAACGCCCCTTATTTGCGACCTGTAAGAATCCAATACATTCCAAGACTAAAACCCATTTGTTTTTGTTGGGTGCCCTTTAAAATCCACAGCCCCTTGGGAAAGCTCGTTTTCTTCACCATATGTCGCGAGCTAAGGCATCTCTGGCAAAATCCAACAGGTCATCAAGAACAGATCCACGAAGGAGAAGGCCGGCTTCAAACGTCCTGTGTCTTGGAGCTTCAACGGATCGCAGTTTGCGTGTGGTCCATTGGACCATGGGTTGTTTGGTAACATGCTGGGACAAAATGATGGTTGATCCTGACAAAAAATTCACTGAAAATGGACATTTCATCAAGATGGGGTATCCCATTTTTTGGAGTTTGTCAATGTTGTGACCCCCAGCTTTCAGTAAAGAAGCAAAATGGCTGGTAATTTTAGGTTGAAATCGTTCAAGTTTGGCATTGGGGGTCAAAACCCAATTCTTGCTTGATATACTTCAAGTTAAGCAACTCATCAATAACCCGATGTGTTCCTCACGTCAAGCTGACTTTTTTGGCGGTTCGTAGCTATGGACAATGGATAGCATCAGTGTGCCAAAACCAAGTGAAAACGATTAAGCTCCCAGCCCATTTCTGGTCACTCATGAAGTGTTTTTGTGGGCGTGATCCAGCCACTTGCTTTCAAGTTGATTGATTGCAATTTGTGATGCCTTCAAGATGGAATATTAACTTTTGGTAACATTGGTAGTTTTGTAGTTATACTTGTGCTCCCTGATATCAAACACCCTGCCAGAACCTTCGGCGATTGTGTATTTGATCAAATGGGTTTTGGGAGCAACTTTCTTTTTTTCCACTGGAGGATCAGCAGTGAGTCACCCCAAGGTGTGGTTTCGAATACCAGGAGCGACCCGAAGTTTCTGTTTGAAACTGGTCAGGTTTTTCATTTTTATCACTTTATCCATACCCCCAAGGCGTTTAAGATATCCCCTGATTTGAATACACGGGCGATGCCTGGGAAGAGGGATCGTGGACAAGCAGAAAGTGACATGGAGGGATTGGCATTTGGACATTGCATATGTTTGGATTGTTTGGTACCTTCTGGTTATTTAACATAGCCATGGAAAATTGCTAATTTTGCAATAAAACCTCCATTTATAGGGGATTTTCTATGGCTATGTTAAATAACCAGTGGGTATATGTGGCGGTTCTTCTTGCAGACACTCTTTGATGTGTTTCTCCCAGAAATTGTCAGCTATGGGGGTTCTTGCATCTTCTTGCTTCTCAATGAGTCGAAGGCTGAGTTTCGTTTTGGCAACCTCCTCCAATTTGTCGCTGCCGCCTTGCCTCCCAAGTTGTCTCCGTTCTGTTTCCTTCTATCTTTCTTTGCTGAATTTTGTTCCAGGCTGCTCTTGGCTGCCTCTGTCAGCCTGTTTCCTAAACTTGTCTCACAATCTTGTCTCCATTTGTCCCCCTTATGTTTGCTTTCCATAATGCTTCTCTTTCCTTTGTGATTGATTTGTCCCGCAGCAACAATTCAACAGCAACCATCAACACTAGTAGCGGCAGCAGCAACAGCAACTGGTCCACTGCGATGGCTCGCACTGGAAGACCGGGCAGAAAAAGACTTGTCCACATCACTTGATAAGTCACCACAGAAATGTTCATGGGGCTTACTTGGGCAGTTTGAGACATCTGCGTGTGTCTCCATGGCTGTTTATGCATCTATACCCATCTTGACCGAATACAAAGAAAGAACATGTGAGAATCTTCAATCTATATAATTACTTCAGGATAATTGTGTAATATTTTGTAATATTATGTGCTGTAATGCATATCATATTATTTGCTCAATTATTTATGGCTGTAGTGTTGTGCCCCACATGTTTTTGTTTTTTGCCATCTTACTTTTTCCAGATGAGCCCTTTGATTTCCGTACAGTCGTCCTTCCCGTGGGATGCGCAGGAGAATCCAGCAAATACCTCAGTGCCCGAAATGTGTCCTTGGGTCACGTGAAGGAACTGGTCGAAGGGAATCCCATCCTGCGACTCGGCATGGTGTCCCGTTGTTTGAGATCATCCCATTGGGTGTTTTTCATGGTTTCACTATGCTGGGATGTACTGAATTCCAGGATAAAATATGCAGATATCCATGTATATCTGTATATGAAAATATGTACTATGATCATGATGATATGAAGTAGCTGGTGTGCATGTGGGAAACATCACTCAAATGGTGACATACCCTCCGGCAAAACTGGTTTCGTCAGGTAAGGTGTTTATCTACAACTGGTGCATGTTCCAGGTCTATGTTGCTTACTGGCTGGTATGTCAAAACTACCAGTTGGTGCCCCCTACTTCTGAGTTGGTTTACAATCCCACCTGTCGGTAGTTAGATGTAGTTAGAATATGTTCACCACAACTCCCCCCGTGAAATAATATGAGTTATAAGTGTGTAGTATAAACCAACTGAACAAACTAACCTCTGGGGTACCACCATGGAGTGGGTAGAAGACTTTACTTTCAGCATCCAGCACATCCCACTGAGTTTTTTCGAGGCTTTGGATGAACTTGCGGCAATTTGACTTGAGCCAAGTGCCAGCTACTTGGCGGATTTTGCAAAGGGGGAGAACAATACTACACTTCTTTCGTGAATCAGGGATCTGGGTATATGGTAAATTAACATAGACCCTGGCAGATAGGGATTGGAAGATTAGTTTCCTCTAAAAATAGCTATTCTCAGGGTCTATGTTAATATACCAGAGGGTAGTATCTAATAATGCATAATAAGGCATACATTGACATAGATTACTGGTAGATATGCATATCACGCAATATGCGATGAACTGAAATGAGTATGTCATGGGTAAGGTGGATGAGGAGCAGCCACCTGGGATGCCGGTATAGCCGTCATCAACGATGGCTGGGAATCCCCAAACTAAATGCATATTTTGCTGGGAAAATCATGGAAAACTTATGGGAAATCCTGGTAAAATCCATTATAAATGTAGGTACAGCTGGGAAAATCATCTGTAAATGGAGGGGATTTTCCATTACTATGTTTGATTACCAGAGGGTATCCCCATTGAATCTTATTGATATCCTTGTCATTGAATGCTCGGATTTCAAGCGATCTATTGAAACTGTCCAACCAGCTATCAACTGATCACCATCATCATCCCAGACCCAGCGTTTTTGGCGCTCAATCTTGGTTATGGAATGACTTACTTGTGCTTAGCAGGGAATGAGGGAATGACCCATAATTACCATTCATAATCATCCCATTCCCATCCATTCCCCCATTCCCTACTAAGCACCAGTAAGTTTTTGGCGCTCAATCTTGGTTATATGTTATGGAATGATTTTTCGGGCGGAACATCTACAGAAAATCCCATGGCTGAGCTTCGCAGGCTGGCCTGGAGCAGGTGGATGAATCATCTGATTGCGAATGAAGGGGTGAAATGGCAAACAGAAACTCTGGCCAAATGGCTATGGCTCAAAATTATGGTACCCAAAATGCTTATTTTTACTGGCAAATTAACATCAACCAACCAATTATAGGGCTAATAATTTTGAGCCATACCCATATCACGAAACAATCAGGGTCTGTCAGGAACTGATGGGAAATTCCATGAAATTGACCAGTATCTCTGTTCGGAATGATAAAAGATCGATGAATGATGATCATTTGGCCAGGGGACTGTTCACAGATACCCACTGATGTGCACTGTGGTCGCAGTTCACTGCAGTTATCTCAAACATGGTTGTAGTGGCTGGAGGTTCCACTTTCTGGAGGAGGCTTGTGCAGGTCAACTCACAGATTTGCCGAAAGAAATCTGGTTGGTGTTTTCAAGCATATGGGTTTGCCTTAAAATTGGCCAGCCTGAAATCCACAGGTTCACCACAATTTCTCTATGAAAATGGCCATCTCTAGGGGGTATACCCCACTTTTCAGACTCTCATTCCCTGATTCTCCATCCCTCAACAACGGGACTCGGCGTCGCCGCCAGAGAGGTGTTATGGCATAGGAAACACTAGGAAACCATGTTTTACTATCCAAATCAGTGGTCATAGTCATAATCTAATATATTCTTAGTATAATATATCACCATTAATCAGTGATTATATATATATATATGGATTAATAAACCTTGGTTAATTAGGAGGATAATCCCCCAATAGTCATAATCTAATACTTAAATGGTACCCCCCAAATTAAACAACCTAGGGGTTTATTAATCCAGGGTTGACATTATGCAACATTGAGCCCCTACCAGCCACAACCTGCACTGCATTGCCAAAAGCATTGCGAAAATCTGAACGCGACGTGTTCGTGCTCGCTCTGTCCGTGCCAAGAGCCAGTCAGAGAATAGAAAATTGACTTGGAGCGCAAGAAAAGGCAGGGGTCAGGACACTCCAAAAACAAAATCGAGAAGTTGTTGCTGACTGAAAACAATATCCTTGTAATAGACAGCTTAGAGTCCCTTTTTCCGATAACGATCAGCTAAGAATACGGTTAAATCTGATTCAAAAGTTAATTTCCATCCCAGAACTTAGAGCAGGAATCGGATTGTAGGATATTGTGGGATCATTGCCAAAATGATTATACCACTATGAAGCCCCGCAATAGCCATTGTCGGCAGGAATAGTATATTGCAGATCTAGTCAACCAAGGTGTTGCTATGTTGTTTTTTCTTTGTTTTCAGGCTAGGAAAGCACAAGCAAAAGCAGACTTGTCAAAGAAACAATGTCAGGGATTGATATGCATTGAATGCACCCGTGTAGATGGGCTGGATAGGCAATTTTCCTGGTGGAGGTCCCCCGCATTGCGGATCTTGTGTCACCAAGGATCTACAGAATTTGGGAACCAACCTGGATAGTTCAGAAACATGGTTGGTTCACTCTCTTAAATTTATAAGCAGTTATATACATACACTGTATATGACATGATACCTTCATACTTCAGTCCTTCAACACTTTCCTGATTTTAGTATTTACTGTACAGTACAGTACTGAAATGCTGTAGGCCTAGAATACTGTGCTACTATACATACACATATAGTGTACTACCCACACCATTGCTGTTTGGCAGATGTTCTGGAAAATTGTAGTATATATTCCGTTCCTGTTTCTTTCAGAATATCAATGGGACGAGAGAATCCCAAGCTGCTTGGATAATCTGGGAGCCAGAGCTCGTGTGCACCGTGGATCATGGTATTGGATTGTATGAGGGGTAAGCCACCAGTTAACCAGCAAAAGTAGTGGGATATAATTTGGACATGATGGAATATATAAGCAGCAATTTGATCTTTGGGTGTGTCTGAAAATTACAATCTTATACAATCTTGATATCTTAATGGGGACAATTATGAGTATCCAGTGGATTTGGGGGTATCTCAGTTTCAGACAACCCATGTGTATCTCATAAATGGGCGATTTTGTTGGTAATTCCGGCGATTAAAAATTGTGTGAGCTCAACCCATTTGTAGATGAATTGACTATCACGAATTGCAAAATCAATCAAAATCATTGATTGTCAGGATTGCCAGAAGACAATCACCATTTTTATTGATTAATTTACCCATTGTTTCTGGAGTAATCCCCATCTTGACTGATTTTTGCAACTCAAATCCCAATTGGTGAATTCCCCATGTTCCATCTTAGCCTCACCGAGGCTTACGCACGTGGGGGATTCCAAAGGTTCCGCTGGGAATTTCGTCCTTGGCCAGGTGAGGGCGGGCCTGGTGGTGATTTAGTGCTGATTCAATGGGATTGATTTCGCAAAGTTGATTGATAGCCACTATAACATACTAGGGATTACGGCGATTACAGCTATACTTAGATGCCCTTCTTTTCCAGTTACCTGTCAGATAGGTGACTAACCACCAGGTTTAATAGGTCAATCATCGAAAAAAAGGGGCCATGCTGCAGCTGACAGATTTCCAGATGGCGAACCATCAAAACTGATGGATTGACCCACCAAACTGATGTGTTGTCTTCGCTACTTGGCATGACTAATATTTGGGAAAGGGAAGAGACCACCAACCAGTGTATGTTTGAATGTTATTTAGGCACCACGATCCAGATATGTGTATTATATATGTATAATATATATATATACATATATATATATATATTATATGTATGTATGTATGTGTGTGTGTGTCCATCAAAGAACGGATTTGAATCTGCAAACATGGATAGACCGATAGAATCCGATAGACCCATTCCAGTCAGCGGTCAGCAGGCAGCTGGCCATTTGTTGGTGAAATTCAGTATGAACGCCGATCCACAAGTGCGCCCTGGGGCAGGGGAAGGGTCACCATGGACTGGGAAGACTGGGATGGCTGAGATTGCTGGGATGATCAAAGAGTGTTTTTAGATGTTGGTGAAATGGTAATCAGTTGCCTGCAGGGATTAGGTGGGATTGGATTATGATGGTTCTTCTGGTGAGTAATGAGTATATAGTTTAGATGTTTGCCAGTTGGGGTATTTCCCTGTGTGTATCCAGTTACGAGCTTGAAAATCGGGTGAGACTTGGCGTCCAAGATTTGTAACCGGATTGCAGCCATGGTGAATGGTTGGTTCATGGATTTTGTTTTTGCCATTGTGGAAACTCCGGATCATTTTGATATTCCCCGAAGCTTCTGGTGATTTGATATCCCCATAATAGTCCCGTATCATCTTATATCCCCATCTGGGGGTTTCTGAAAATGGGGATCCCCAAGTCATCATGGCTTTCAATACTAAACTCGTCCAATGACTTGGATGGAATCCGGTGATACGCCCATGAAACCTCCATCCCCAAGGGTCCACCGGCTATCCCTACCTTGGTGCATCAACACATTAACGAAAACATGATTAACATATCCCCAATTCGGGGTGTTATGAACACGTATAAAACAAGGAAACAATCAACATGGTTGATATGGTTGACATTTGTATAATCCATACATTAAATGTACAATATATATATATATATATTACTATATATATATATGATTCATGATTATACCGTATCAATTAAGATGGGTGATCATACAACATAAATGATAATATATATATATACACACGTTAACATGACATATGTCAATGCGGATGGATCATGTTAAGGCCATCCTGCAGCGCGCGGAGAGCGCCTCGCGACCCTTGGTGGAGCGGGTGGCCGACCCGTTGCGTGGCGTCCGCGCTGAGACAATGGGGGGAACTGTGGAAATTCTGTGGAAAACACGGTGGTTTACCCTCTGGTAAACTGACATAGCTATTGAAAATGGCCATAGAAATAGTTGAATTTCCCATGAAAAATCGTGATGTTCCATTGTTATGTTAGTTTACCAGAGGGTAATATATGATTTAATGACAAGAAATGGAGACAATGGGAGAAGATGATGGTTCAATCAACAAAAACGGTGATTTGATCAGCACTGAATCAGCACAGATGGGATTTCAGGAACATCCCAGAGCTAAACTGGGTACTTTCGCTCTGCGTTGGTACCTCCGCCCACGATATTTGCACAATTATGATTATTCTCCACATTCCAAAAAACATCTTTGCAATTGAATCCAGATCGCCTTGCCGAAATGTGCCAAGCCCAACCTGAAAAGTCAAAAGCGCAAACTTCCAGATGCCGTTTTCCCCCACATGAAACAACTTCAAGGAGTTTCTTGGTTTGGCTTTGGACATTGGTGCCGGCAGTAATTAGTGATGGTTTATCAATGTTTACCAATTCTTTGTCAGTGGTTATCAATGTCTATCATGTGTTTATCATCTGTTAATCTTCACCATCACTGGAAACAGTTGCCACGTCGCCAAGGTTTCGCCAGATGATCGCCGCACCTGTAAGGCGCGGGGGCCAGGAACACCAGAAACACCAGGGACGCCAGGGATGAGGACAGCCAGATTGCCAGATGTTCAAAATCTGTCGGAACCCCCGAAGAGCTAAATTTACAGTAGCTAAATTCAGCTATAGGTGTGTGTGTGATAGTTTTTGTTGATGTTTGATCGATTTTAGGCTTTTGTGAAGCCACTAGCCAGATTGGAGTTAGAGAGATACATCCGTTTAAAATACGGCTATGATATAATATGATATGATGTAATATATATATATATATATGATAGATAATAGATAATATATGATCTCTCAAACGCAGAGATACTTAGCAACCCAAAGTGGAGAAGAAAACATCTCAACATGGAAAAGAATCGCCACTGTACATGATGGGTTGATGATTGATCTTTGATAATTCATAACGAGAAGCTCCCCGAAATCACCTTATTTCAACTTTTGTCAAGTGTTGGAATTCAAGCCGGAAAAATACCAAAAAACCTCTTGGCAACTGCCCGGTTGCCATATGCTAATCCTTTGTCCATATGCCCTCACAGTAGAGCAGTTTAACGTGGCAAGTGATAATCCTCGATGCAAGAAAACACGTCGCCAAACAGGTTTGTCTGGACATAGGGTCCCCCCAAACCCACTGGTCACTGGTCAATCATAATTGTCTGAACTGAAATTTGCCATTTGGATCCAACTGGCACTTGGATGTAGAGCTTTGTGCTTTTCGCGTGGTTTCCACCCGGATCCATATGTTTCCACCCTTACAGGTGGGCCCCCAAGTTACATGTTGGTTTACAGATTAGATTACATTATATAAATGTATATAAATCATATATCAATCATAGTTATATCCTCCATAAACCCAAATGTTGACATACGTTAACCAAGATATAAGTCAACTTAGTATTTAAGGGGGCCTCACCACCACCATACCTCGGTGCTGCAGATGGGTGGAAGCTGCATCGGAAGTGGCGAACTGCGACGGAGCTGACCTGTGGGCGCCTTGTGAAATGGGTGCCTGTGTTTCCACCAATCTGAAAAAAAGTGTGCGTGATTTCTTGGATCCAACATCCAGCCGGGACAGGAAACTTGACCGACGATCAAGGTTTGACCATGATCAAAGCTAGGCCATTTGCTTCGGTGCAAGAGTCCGATACTGGGGGAGTGCAACTGCTGTGCAAAAGAAATCTATATACAGTATATATATATAACTATATATATATATGGTTTGTATAAATATTTGAGCAACCCCTCAATGATAAGAACGGTTCTAATGTGGTTTACCACTATTTACATAGAAATTGTTTCCATGTGTTTTAAGATATTTGTGGATCACTGTCGCAATTTGACCCATACCATACCTATGGTTTACTGGGAATAAAATTCTGTAGTGTAGAAAACTATATCAATAATCAATATCAATCAGTCAATTCAAACTAATTATATCAATATCAATCAGTCGATTCAATATTTACAAAGCATACTACACTGTTTTGCAACGTGTGCGCTGTGCGTGTAGAACCTCTGCGTTCCTCTGAAGTTCGGCGACTGAGGTACTGCGGTGTTGGACGCGGCTACCGGGAGTCCGGCATCCCGGTGGTTTCAAGTGGACAGAAATGGGTTCGAATGACTTGAGAGATGGCTGAAACCACCAACTTCTATGACAATTAGCATATATGATCATATATATATATATATACACATACATAATATTATCTAATATTACATAATATACATATTTTTAAATATATAACATATCATGCTGTTTGAACTTCTCAGACAGTGCCAGATGTACCTCTGCAATCCGACAAGGACAGAAGAGATTGACGGGGGCGTGTGCTATTTCCTGCGATTACACCTGCACCAGTCATAGATGTTTTTCCAATATTTTTTCTGACATGTTATTTGCAGTTCTTGATGTACATCATACATCTCAATGGAATGGGGTCAAAGTGTAGTATACCGTTAAACCCTAAATGAAGCCTGTTGAAGCCTGTCCATGGAGAATTGTCACCGGTCGAAATGGTGAGGTGAACCTTTGGAACCTTCACCAAGTTTGTGGGGGTTTGACCAGATGAATCCATGACCTGATTGCTTTGTTGGTGGCTTGGACTGCTCCTACAGCCGAAAGGATTCATTCCAACCTGTTTGGATTTGAAAAGACATGGTCAATGTACAACTAGTTTGTTGATGTTCATGGTATCCATTTTGTTCGGTTGGTTCATATCCTCACCTTTGTGGCCAGGTCAGATGGTTCTCCATTGGGGACCGCAGCGGGCTGGGAGCATCATCAGATTGCAGCAGTCATGCTTGGGAGGGTTCGCCAATCTTTCCTCAAACTCCTATTTGACACATTTGACCATATTTGACAAAGATAGAACCTACATGATGATGAATGTGGGTTCACGAGCACAATGATTTCGCAACCCATTCAGGGCTTCCAGATTCCAGGTCTTCAGAGTGGTTGGTCACCTGTTTAGGGAAGGTCATTTTCGAACTCCAAGACCTTGAACATCAGAACCACCTTTTCCTCGCTAGGTTAGTAGGTCTGAGGCAATTTTGTAGCACATGCTCAAGCACCAAACCTTACAAAGCCCGGACGATGCCCCAGCTTACACGGTGGATCTAACCAGAATCACTGAGATGTTGTGGTTGTTGTGGTTGGAGGGTATCGTTGAAACCATTTTAAACCCATCAGAAAACTATGGATATCATTGGGGATATATCGGATATGATATGGGATTTCACCAGAAAATGATAATGATTTAGACCCTCTGCTGGGTGATTCCTGGGACCAGAGAGTGCAGGACACCGATCCTGAGCGATCTCCCAGCTGATGGTTGGGTCAAGCACCAAGGTCCCAGGGGGTCGGATTGGAGATGTGGAGATGTGTATCTGCAGTATCCCCCTATAAACCATGGATGTGTTCCAATGTGTTTCATGGATATGTTCCCATTAAATCATGGATTTTCCCATTTTCCCAGTGTTTTAATAGATTTTCCCATGATTTTCCCATGATGTTCCCATTTTTGTTTTTTTTTGCCAAATTTCTTGGATACGCTAGGTCCTGATGGGCGGCTCTTTTGGCACCACCTCTCCTTGGGGCGACTTGGCCAAAGTTTGTGAGGAGGTACAGTACCAAGCAACAGGACGAAGCAAAATGTTCGATTTATAGATGTTTTTTTTCCAACTATAAACTCCTCCATTTGTAGAGGATTTCAACTATTTTTCCCATAGTTTCCCATGATTTTCCCATGAAAACCATTGAAAACCTCGACTTTTGATGGGGATTCCGCTCTAAATGGTGTCAAACCTGCTGAGTCCTCCACCCTGGGATCGAGCCGTGTCCTCGCGAATGAATCTGGGCGCTGGTGATGGACCCGGGGTATGATGGCTGATATTGACCTTCAAATAGTATGGGGATGCTGCAAAAACCTGGGGAGATATGGATGGATATGGATTATAAGGGATTGCTGCTTGTTTGTTTGTGGTGGAGTGATGCCAAATGTTTTAACCCGGATTATTCTAATCTAATCATCCAATCTCATCTAACATGGCAACCACGATGGTTTCACCCTATGACTCACAGTGTATCCCACCCAAAATCATAGTCCCTACAATGACGGACATAGTTTCAGAGGATTGATGAAACCGCCAGGTACTCAGATGTGGGGATGCAGCCATCATAAAATGGGGATGATCTTGGCATGGGATCCAGGGTCAGCGAGATGTTGGAAATATCCCAAATTTACCCGGAGTTTTACCCAGACACATGGATGACAGAATCGCTGGATGTCAATGGGAACATTGCATAATCATGTTGGAACACAAGTCTTCTGCTGCAAAAGCAATGTTTCTGGGCCTCATTTCAACATGTCAAATTTGGCAGCTCTATACTTTGTGGATCCAGTTTGAAATGCGGCGGTTCCCAAATCGACTGGAAACTGAGTCACAAGGAATGAACGCTCGCCGATCAACATCAATGGATGTATCTTGGCATCGTCTCAGATCGGTCCTGTGGGTTACATCCGTCATATTTTCTGATCCATGATGTACTTGGGGTGCAGTTGGGGTGATCTTTATGGGTATAGATTTTAACATATGTTAACCTCCGTAAGTTGTGAAATAATCCGAACAACCATGGTTATACAACCCGCTTATTCGTGGGACATGCACCCCCAAGTAGCTAATGATTCCCATTCCCGGTTCTTGGCATTGAAGCTGTCTTGAATCATCACTTTGGGGTTGTCGGTTCCCCATCCAAATCTGACTTTTTTGGACCTGGTGGCTGAACCACCAACCTGAGTCAATATTAAATCAATTAAAGTTTGCAGCGGTTGATTCAATCAATAATCAGCCATTGCTGTTGAAATGGCTTTGGCATATGCTTCATCCATCCTTATCCCTTGATATCCCATCATCAAGAGATTCCAACCCATGGCCATGGGGAGAGGTGATTTGCTTTCCATGGTTTTCCTCTCTTTGTTGGATATGGTTTCAAGACGTATTGTATCCATCAATATCATGGGATATCAATATTTTGTTCGTCTCATGGTTTTGGTATGGTGTCTCCATTTTCATATTCATATTCATATAACATTGATGCATCGTTTCTCCATTGTTCTCATTGTCATTGTTTCCTCATCCTCCTCCCCACGTTGTCGCTGGTCGCGTGAGGTGTGGCGGGCACTGAAGAGGCACCTGCTCGAGTTGATTTCTGTAAGTCGAGTTGACATCGTATGACATCGTGGTTTTGCTCAAGGGTTGGGATTCAAGATGCTATAAGATGTTATAAGCCCTCACATCAGCTTTGCTTTTGTTGCCAGGACGCAGTTCTGCGATTGCCGTCCAAGGAAAAACCCATTTTGAAGGAGCGCTTAGTCGGTGTTGATGACTTCCAGTTACCCAGTTACGTTTGAGATAGGTATACCGTATCAGCAGGGTCATTTTACCAAAGCTTATTTTGGGGCTGGTGAAAGTTGGTTGCCCACTGTATCTGAGACTGAGAGGTAATCGGAAGATGAGGGTAACAGACCAAAAATCGTGGTTTGGTCGCAATTTTGACACATCAAATCCATCATGTTCCACAAAAATCTCGGTTTCGGTTCCCCGCTTCCCCCGTATCCCTCGGTGCAGGAAGGCACTCACGTCTTTAATTTGGACTTAAACAAAGGTACCGAGGCGGTGCGCCAGGGGAATCATGGGGAAATCTTGTTGGGATATGGGATGAGTGAGGTCGGAATCATCCCAAGATATATCCATATGGTCCATATGATGATGGTTTGGTCCAATATTTTGGTCCCAAACGAAAACATGAGACGTTTTGGAATGGTCCGACCTCTGAAAGGGTACCCCAAGCCATTGGGTTTCCCAAATATGGTGAAGAACTTGGTATTGGGGTCCACCATGTTAGGATACCCTGGCCGCGCAGTCTGGTGGTGGCACTTCATCACAACCCTTGGCGAGACGTTCCAGCAGAAGCCTGGAGGCGATCTGGAGAAAATTGACGTGTGAATGATTTATCAATCTGGGTCTTTTTCCCAAAAGCCAAAACATTGCTATTTGGGGTCATACACCATTTTCAGACACTTACAGTAGAAACGGCAACTAATCCAAAATTTATTTTTGAAGTTGGTGAATTGCTGGCATTTAACAAGGCAAATGAAATCTCAAATGACGTATCATTTGCAGTCGTGCAATCATGTTGTTGAGGCAATGGTTGATGGCGGTGTTAAATGGTGAAAGTGCTTTAGTGATATGTGGTGATATGTGATGTTGACAGTGAACATGAAGTTGGAACCAACTATGTGACTATGCCCCACCAGGCCCGCCACAACTGAACAATCACCCGTTGTGTTTTTCAAAGTCTGTTCGATGAACAACTTGTGCCCCTGCGAAAATTGTTCAAACCGTACTTGTTTGTTGAGTAGTTCAACGGCAAGAACTGGCGATTCAACCAGCCCGGTTATGGATGAACCAACAACTATTTGAACAAGTAAGGTAGCACTATTTCCTAAACCCAAGATGAACATACAGAAACTAAGATCATCAGATTAACACTAATTACTGCGGTTATTAGGTTTAAGATATTGTAAATTTGCATATCAGAATGAGCTGTAAATTTGTCACCCAATGTGTGCCCCTCCATTCATAAGTTGTGTTCTAACTCCCTTCAACTCTCTCTCTCTCTCTCTCTCTTTCTCTATATAAAAGCCTAGTTCAGCGTATCTTGTGGAGGCATGGAATGTGCAGTGGGGTTTGTCCCGAAGTATTGATGAGCAGATAGGATGTTGCGGGATGCTTTGGGATTATCTGCTCAGTGCTTCGATGGAGCTGTTTTTCTGCAGCTCAAATCAAGTGACGCTGCAATTGGCGGTGCCTTTCATGGCGAGGATTGTGATTCAGTGCAGCCTGCAAGCCGAGAGGATCTCCGCAAGTGAAGGACACACACACTCCGTGTTTTCCATTTGGTGCAGAAAGTGGCCTCAAGTTCTAAACTAACTTTGCTAAGTATGGGGATACCATGATGATCCCATATTATCCAATACATTTTCCCATTTATAGAAGACAACTATCTCAGATTATCCCAGCTATTTCACCAGTGGCCACATGCTCCACAGGCCATGGGTCCGTCGCAAGCGGCCGAGAACGCCGCGCCGGCGGAGAAGCGAAACTTGGAGGCACGCCGGCGGCCACTCGCGCGTCAGTTGATGGAAGCTGGGAATGGACAATCCTCATTGAAAATGGGTGGTTTATAAATGCTGACACAAATGGGATGATTATCTATAGTTATAGTTATTCTATATCAATAGATTGATAAGATATCACTGATATCACTAGACTATACATAGAGGTTTCCATAAATGGAGGATCCGCCAATAGCTGGATGGTTCATAATGGAAAGTCCGAAAATAAAATTGTTGATTTAGGGGTACCCTCATTTTAGGAAGCCTCCATATATGTCCGTTGTAGTTTATGAAACATTGGTGCTATGGAAAATCCTCATGGATTTCAACCAATTTTTATAACATTCATGGGTGTCCAAAAAGTCTGGTTCTATTGGACAACATACTCATGCTTGGGGTGCTCACCAGATCCAGAGAATGGTGGCTGGTCTTGCTTACATGCTGATTTTGTTGACAACTGACGACAAACATATTGCTATGAACCTTATTGTAGTCAATTGTTCGATTGCGAAGGTGATTTTCCATTGCTTGATGACATAGACTTGAGCACATCCGCATGCAGCTCATGGTTGTTGATTCCAAAGGATGTGCACAGTCACTATCCCATTGTTTGCTAAAAAAACAGCAGCTGCTTTATTTCATGCAGATAGATGGTGAACATACCCATTGTTTACAAGTCGGTTGTTAATAATCCCTTAATGAACCCTTCTTAGGTTGATCCTCGGCCTCGCTTGAATCCTGTTCCCTCTCTGCAGGCGAGTCAAAACGGCACCAGCAGTAGGAAAGCTCAGCAAGGTTTTTGGACGACATGGAAACTGGATTGAATGGATCATTAAGCAACAATGTAACAATGCCCTCATATATTCCAGTTGCCGGGATAGGAAACCAACCCCAAATCATCGTTGGTAAAACGACCCCTGGTTACCTATGTTGCAAGGTGCTGATAGGAAAACACATGAAATATTCCAATTATGTTCTAAAAGCATCTGCAATAAATGCTTAACATGCCGTCAGAATCGCCATGCTTCTGTTGCGGAACTCCCACATTGTCAACTACTGATCGTGCATTCATAGGTTGAATGAGCCCGGCAACTTTGGAAGGTTTTGGAAGGCAGGAGAGCACCCCATAATTCATTTGTAGCGTGCAGGACCGAGTATAATGTTTAATGTTAATCGTACATATTTGCTGTTAGAACCTGTGTCGCTGCTCAAGATTCATTCACAATCATGCACATGTTTGTTAGTTAAACCATAGCGTAACTCCATGCATGTGTGCATCAGTTGGACCAAAATTAACCACATATATGTATGATATCGTATAATTAAACAATATAATATGTATATCTTTCGCACCATGTTGTGACCCATACATATCCATTTCAAATGTCAATTGGACTCCCTGAAGTCTGAGATGTTTTGGAATTGCTGAGCTATGCCTTTGGCTCAGAAATTGCAGGGCTCCAATATGCATCCCGAAAAATCCAGAAAGCTAAGTGGACAAAGGACTGAGTGGTTCTCGGAAGGACAATTCGCGAACGCAAACGTACGCTTGTGGATTCAATGTCAATAAGTTGGGCAGCAATAGGCCAGTATCTCAGCTTGATTCGGGAACTTATTATTGTTTGTGAATCGGTTCTCAACTATAGCACCGCTTTGAAGATGCTCTGCTTCGCATCCATCGGGTTCCATGTTTGTCATAGATGTCCCCACTGGTTGCTTGACTAAATGAAGAGTTTCCTCCATTCCACAACCAATATAGGTAGACACTGTAATACATGATAATCATCAAATAGCATCAATAATAATGTATAATCATGATAATATTCCAAACCCGCCTTTCTATTTTTCCTAAAATCACAATATTATCTGCTTTGTTCTGCAATGGTCTACACTTCACGTGAAGTGACGCCGAAAGCAGCGGCTGACCTTCTGTCGCTGGAAGATGCATGGTCCGTGGAGGATGTGAGGAGAGCCTTTAAAAAGCGAGCCTTAGAGGCCGGGTTTTGAACCTGGGATGATTTATTGGGGATACATGGGAGTGTCCTAAAAACTAGGGATCCCCAAGTCACTATAGGTGTTCATACTAAACTGGTCTTAATTCGGGTGACCACATTTTAGGAAACTTCCATGTCCACCAATCTTGTGATTTAACCAATGAAAAATGGGAATAACGCTGAATACAACTTAATCCTTTGCTATGGATCAGCTCAAAATTCGTTGTTTTAGGGCCAGGACATCTAAGATTGGCTAAGGAGGTAAACCAGTAACCCGGTAAACCCAATGATGGGGTTTAATCGCCAACAATGGAAAGTGAACCGGCAATCATCTCAAGGATCAATGAATCCTCCAAGGATACCATGTCCCCAGATTAGCTGATGGAAGGAAGATTATTTTCTCACTATTAATACAGAGAAAATTGTTGCAAAGCTACACCTGTTTTTTTGTTGCATTCAGTAGATTTCAGGTCAAATGTCAGTTCATACTGAAACATCATTTCTCTGGATGTCAACACAAGACAGTTGCAAGGAATACCCTTGAACTTTCCCCTCTTTCTTGGATCCCTTTTTCTTGCTGGTGAAATCAGACTTTCTTGCTGCATTAATTGTTTCCTTCTCATCAAATCTTCACACTTGTCAGTGAAATAAACATCTAAATATAGCAAAAAGCGAAAGGAATCTGATTAGTAGAAGAAACCACCAAAAACAACCAACAGTTCATCTGCAGGCCCATCCGCAGCAGGGCGGAAATGCCCAACGCTTCGACCAAGTTGCTGGGATGGTAATGTTCCGGGGCACCTTTTGGCCCATGGGCGATTTGGGATATGCTTGGGGGTGCAGGTCAGGGGTGATTTTTGATGGGTATAACTATGGGATTTAAACCTCCATAAGTTGGGATAATGGATATCAACCCTACAACTATGGTGAATTCATGTGAATTCTAACCCTCTTCTTGGTGGAACTACACCCCGGAATAGCCTCAGTTATGGCCATGTTTATTGGGGAACATGATGATTAACCCAATTGGTCAAGGCAAACCCATTTGACAAGAGAAGAACTTGCCTCCAAACTCACCGAAAATGTGAGATTTTGACCAGCAACAAGATTGGATTTAGCATGATTTTGCCAAAATCAAGTTTGAAGCGACACATAGGATGTAGCTGGCACAAAAGTGGCATTGGACCAATAAGGTTGCTGTAAAAGAGAGATGTCAGTCATACAGGAACTTCCAGTGGGAAGTTTGGAATAAACAAACAATGTTTTGGCCAAAAAAGAAGCGAGTAAAGTTTGTTTGAGGAAATGTCTCATGTTTGAGATTTCAATCATCACCAACCACTATTCGAGGATGATATTTCACTGGGACAGTCATCATCAACAGTTGGTCTGGATCAACTACAATGACATCACAATTATATAAATTTCAATAAATCACAATAGGTTCTACCATAGATTATTGTTATTGAGGGAAACTATCCTGAATCACATTTGGGTTTGGCGCCTTAGTGTCATTCAGCCAGATCAATGCACCGAACACCCTTCTCCATCCACATTTTAAAATTAATCTATTCCTTCCTGTTTATTGTTTCAGGTTGGTTCAATCATGTTTTCTCATGTTCAATGCCAAGTGAACCTCCAACTTATGCAGCCATTTTTCAATGAGAATGGGAATGACTCCAAACCTTTTTGATACAAGAATTTGGGGAGACAAATACCCATTTAGATCCATCCAACCAGAATGTTTGGGGTTCGTTGGGGTTAAGGCCGTCAAGGTACCGGGGTTGTGACCCATGGCCACGTTGAGGTCTTCGCTGCCTTTGAGACGTTGACGCATCCCACACGACGAATCCGGCGGCTGAAACAAGGGGTGAAGAGCGCCCGACAGCCAAGGCATCTTCGGTTGGGGTTAAAATAGATTGGTAGGTAGAACATGACAAATATGTGTAGAGTATCCATGATCCAGAATCATGATAATGTATAGTTATCATGATTTGTCATATGAACATATTCTAAATGGCTATTTTTGGCTCAGAACAACCAATTTTTTTCCGCATGAAAACAAACAATTTTGGGGTGTACTGATTGATTTCACCGCATTTTGAGACAGCTTATGTACTGTAGGGGTACCTGCAAAAAACATGTATACAGATGTTATGAATCAGTGGAGTTGGAATCGTACACTAGTCATCATGATGGGAAGTCTAATAGTAGGGATATATGACTTGAAACATACTGTATGATCCCGCAACTTGTCGGGTGGAAATTGATTCGATGTTCAGTATCTTGGCTGAAACACTAGGTGAAACACTAGGTACAGGGTGGTGCCCCTTATGTCTAAGTTGGTAAATAATTTATAGCCACATCCAACTATGGTATAGTCACAATGAGTCACCAAAAACCCTAAGAACATCAAATTATCTACCAACTTCAACTTAGTAACGAACTGTGGCACCACCTGCCCAGGGTTGTTTGACCTCCGCTATAAGCTTCTAGAGATCGGGTCATTTTTATTGGGTATGCTTCGAAACTATGACGGAGATCATGGTATAGCAACCCCAAACGGATAGAAAAGTAAAATCCTTTCAAGATTCAAAATGGTGGAAAATTGCTGTTCTATCTTTTTCATTCTGTTTATATATTTTTTAGTTACGAGATGTTACGAGTACTAAATGATATGCGACTTTGGTAAAATCCGACCATTCCCGCATCTTCCAGTTGCCTATCAGATGGGTAGCCAACCCTTAACTCATGGTTGGATATGGTTGGAAAAGGACCCTTGTTACCTATCTAAACGGAGCTGGAAGGTTAGGGATGTGTTCCAACAAAAATGGAACTTCCATTCAGAGCATGTGATGCAAACTGGCAGCTTCAACTGCCCCCAAAATATGATAAATTACTCTTGAACATGAATAGAGATTGTAACCCAGCTTAAACCCACTAAGAAGCCCATCCCAAATCTAGCCTTCAGAAGCCGCAGGGGATTTCGTCTCTGCAGAGTGGAACGCACTGTTCATTTCCTCTTGAAAAGATTGACCAGAGAGGAAAGGCAGCAAGCGATCAGCAACTCGATCTAAACACCATAAGACATAAGACGGACTCCAAGGGGACTTGACGTGTTCGAATGCTCTTGGTCTTGAGTCTTGAGGTATCTTTTGATGTAAACGAATGCGCATTGTTTTTGAAGGTAGGTAAGCAGCTAGGCAAGTGTTTTTTTTGCATCCAGTTTCACTACCTATACATAGCCTACATAGCCATACCATGTTTTCTACTGCACTATGCTGTACTATACAGTACTATATCGTACTATACTACAACCATCTACAACATTCTACAACCATTTTCACTTCGAAAACCGAAGCACCAACCGGTACGGTCTCAAAGACGTTGCGCAGCTTAGGTACATACTTCTCTCAGCAGCAGCGGCTTTTATTGGAGAAGTGGATGGTCGATGCTCCCAAGGACTCCGTCGGACACCAGGTGGTCGCTGTAGCGAGCACAAGTCATAGCCCACCGACAATGCGGGCCCCCAGACGATAGCTAATTTTGTGAATGGAATCTATGGTCTATGGTACTTATTAGAACTATAGATAAATAGTTGATCAGGTTTATAAAGCAACTTATGACTGGGGGGGCCACCTTGCACGATACTGGCCTGATCCTCGAAGTTTGTGATGTTACAATCCAATCTACCTCATTTGCTATTGAAATCATCCGCTTACTCAATTAACTTTAGGGATTTTCATGGTGTTGCCCTCTGCTAAACAATCTTAGCTCTGGAAAATCCCTGTTCTTCACGGAAACTATGTTGATGAAATTGCTGGGACTTCCGATGCCAACTTATATTGCCAGATGGTACCAGGTAAGATTTTGCTGGTTGACTCATTTCATTTTCCATCAGTTTCCCATATTTGCTGATGACATATGCTAAAATATGCTGAAACCCACTGAAAAAAGAGAGAACATCGGGTGGGCCAGGAGATCCCTTCGATCCCCTCTCCAAACCGCCCAGGCCAAGCAACTTCAGCTGGGAAAATCATCGAACTCAATGGGGAATTGTCCATAGCCATCTTTGAGTACTGAGGGTAGATGATGTGTGAATGATTGTACCACATTGTACCACTAATCTGAATGGCAATTTAAGTTGGTCGTTTTTTTGGATGTACTTTTCACGATCCGTTGCTTGCAAACAGGGACTTGAACAATGACCATAGCTCAATACCTTTACAATCACAAACACACATTATTGTCGACCAGATACCAGAGTTTCTCCTGTATGTTGGAGGGTACAGGTTTTCTACGTGATTTTTGGTCCAAATGTTCTAAGGCATACAAACAATCGAAGACATGGTGGTAAAGCCATCGTAAATGAGGGTCCAATCAAACAGATTTGGATTCGACCAACAGTTTTCGACGGTGGACTGATAAAATTCTTGAAAAAAATCGAAGATCTCAGTTCAATAGAAGTAATGCTGTATGAAGTATACAGTATATAATAAATGATAATAAATGAAACAGTCACCTAAATTTTAGCAACAAACATGTGGATATGAGGAATGAAGATGAGGATTCAAGTGATGAAGACTCCGAATTCCTTTATCTATTCCTGTAAGCTGCAGTTGTTTACCTGGGCTTTAATTGGACGCTCATGATCCTGACATCGTTTAGTTTACCAGAACTCACCATTTTTGTTCAATTAAAACACATGGTCCTTATAAAAACATATTTTTATCTTACAAGTAGTCTACAAGCCCATACCATGGCATGGTACATAGTTGCCTAGATTTGACTAGTTGTTTGAGAGGATGTAAGGAACAAATTGCAGTTGCCCTGCATGATCTGGGCCATTTATTGTGCAGGCAACAAGTCCGCAAACGCGGCAGTCCCGCCATGGCAAGGGCCGCGGTGGCTTGTCGCAGAAAATGCTGAGGCCTTAAACATGGCCAATGGTAAGGGTTTTTGTTGCCCAAAGCTTTGGTTTCATGGCTTCATTTGAGAGTGAAACAAGGGCAGTGTACCGATCTCAGTAAATTGGATGGACAACAACAAGGCTTTGTTCGTACAGTTCCGTAGGTCCAGCGCCATACACGAGGCATTTAGAAATATTTACAACAATCCAGAAGGTGACTTTGCCGTTCAAGATTTCGAGTAATTTCCACTCGATTGACTCCGCGGTGACAGGAGTCCACACCTTCCAACCCTCAGAGACTCATTTCAAAACCAAATTGTTATAGGAAGGAGCATGAAAGAACATGAGACTCGTGGACATGGGCTTGGATATTGATTTTACATTATTTGGCCATGTTTGTTTTCCATCTTGCATGGGCCGGGTAGTCAAAAAATCATGCCCTGCAAAGCACAGGTACCAAAATTTTGATCAATGCATCCCAATGCCCATCATCAAAAGTTTCTAAATACCCCAACATTTTATGCTTGACCATCACGTTCCCTATGTTCAAATTGTCATTTTTCTTGCTGTCCCATGGTATCCCATGGTATCTCATGGTGTCCCAACCCGCATTTGAGGTTGCCCGTGCGGCGTCGCTTGCACGGCAAGGTTTGCGTCTCCGGCGCAGCCACAGCAGAACATTCTGCCGAAGGCGTTGCTGGTTTGAACAGCGTGGAAACCACTGCTGTGTCAATTGATTCACTGACTTGACAATCGCGCACAACCAACGCTGTTTCTTGAACAAGTATGCAGCTTGCACAAATTGTTCGATGAAGGCTGACTGGGGATATAGATTAGATAATTAACCCCTCAAAACAATCAGCCGTGTGTTTTATATCTGTGGAACTGCAGTGTTGGTTGTTGGTTGGATCCCCATATTTCCTCCAAGTGTGTCTGTTAACAACAAAACATCATTGGCGCAAGCATGCGCAAGCCACAGACTTTGTGAGGTGAAAGCTGCAGTTTTGTTCGCTACTAAGACCAGCACTAAGAATGATCCCTAAAGGCAATGAAGTTGTTGGCACGTGTTTAAGAACGCATTTATCGTGATGTTGGGGATTGATGATCATCTGGTTTACCACATTATTCCCTTTTCCAAGGGATTTTGTTCCACTTCCTACCCAATAATAATTTGATCTGGGACATGGCTACTGTAAAGATTGGGATGCAGGAGCCTTTGCCGCACCAGCAGCGCCAGTGGCTGAAGTGGAGGCTTGAATTTATCATGGAACAATAAGCACTTTGGGTGTGAGGGGGACTCTTCACTTTGATGGTGGAACCATCATTGTTGTCTTTGCAGCTTTGGTATTCATGTCATCCATCCACCATGTTGCCGCTGTCATCTCTGTTCTTGCTAGTTAAATGCACATTTTATCTCGCTTATTCGCATTTGTTAATTAGTTCTTCATGTTTGAGGCCCCATATTGGAAAATATCCCATCCCCACGATATCCCATTGTTTTTTTACTCGAATCCCATTAAGTCACCATTTTGGTTGGTCAAATCATGTCAAATCCCATTGACACCCCATTTTTTTATTGAAATCTGAATCTTTAAGTCATGTTATCATCATTTCGGACAACTTCACCATGATTCACCATGATTCACCATGATATCCCAGTTTTTCCCTGTTTATATAATCCTCATTGGGTCAGCATTGTTCTATAGAAATCCACCATTCATCCACCATTAATCCACATTAATCCACCATTTTGATCCATTTTGGTGTTCGAATCTTGCACGTGTTTTCCACGTGGAAATCCCGGGCAGGAGGTGCCACGCTGCGGTGCGCGTGCGCTGCGTTGGCTGCCGTGCAGAAACCGCTGGAGCAAGGTCGTCAACATGGGGTTCTATGGAAAACTGGACGAAAAAATGTGATTTTTTTACAGGAAAAAATTGTGTTTCTATGTGGATTCATGATGAATTTCTATGAAACAAATGGGGCAACTTGATGGGATTGAACATGGGTTTAGCCAAGCAAAATGGTGACTTGATGGGATTTAACCAACAAGAAATGGGAAATCATGTGGATGTTGAGCAATAATATGGTGATGAATGGTGATATAGTGATTATAAATGAGGCTGCAATGGCCCCCGGAAACCCAGCTGGGGGATCTACACCAGAATGATGAAATAATGGGGATATAACCTAGAGAATCGCTTGATTTATATCATCCAACATGAGGACTTGAACCAACGAAAATGCCGGTATATATCCAGCATTTTTTGTTGGTGCTATGAGGCTGCAGGGGATATACTGTAATTGGCATTGTATCATATACATAGATACATACATCCATGCAGACAGACAGACAGACAGAGACAGACAGACAGACAGACAGACAGACAGACAGACAGACAGACAGACAGACAGACAGACAGACAGACAGACAGACAGACAGACAGACAGACAGACTACTACTACTAATAATAATAATACTAATACTACTACTAATACTACTACTAATACTACCACTACTAATAATAATAACAATAATAACAATGACAATAATAACAATAATGGTAGTAATAACAATAATGATAATATATGATCATATGCATCTAAAGCCCAAAGTTTGGAGCTTATAACAAGGGGCTATGAGCCAGGAAAAAGGATAGCATGGCATAGGACCGTTTTCTGTACCAAAAATTGCCACCCTGTTGTTCCCACAGCTGAAATTCGATGTGTTTCTTGTTGATGCCATCATTTTAGAGATGCTTAAATTCCAGTGTTGCTCATTTTAATTCTCCATATTTTGTTGTTTGCATCCCTTATCTCCTATATGATATACATCGATATCCATGGCTGTTAGAAACTGCCCAGCTGTTGCGCAAACTGCCCAAGCGCCAGGGCAGCACAGCCAGTTTCCGCGCCAAGATGGAGATGAAAGACGTGTCCATCACAACGAAAGCCTGTGATTTGCCGCTGGCACTGGAGTTCCTGTGCGTTCTCATGGCGGATGCTGGGATTCAACGGAGATCCGGAGTATCTCCGGATCCCCTACCACGGGGAAAACGTCCAACTTCGACGCGTTGGGGAGTTGATTGTACGTTTCAACTGTTTCAAAGCAAGAAAGAATGAGAGCTGAAGTTCTGTGCCCCAAAGTGACCTCCGGTTCATGGAGATTTCAGCATGAAAAATGGTGATGGGAACCAAGAGTAGTTGTGTATACCAACAAAGATGTGTACACAATTGGCGCCAGACCCGCTGGTGAGGGAAACATGCAACCATGGGGTGGACAAAGCCAATTTTAAGAGGTTGGGTGTGTAACCAACAAAAATTAACATTTTGCGGACTGAAGCGACGAAAATGACCAGTATAGCCATGAACAATGGTGATTTGCTCACCAGGAGCTTGGAATGTTACCAACAGAACGTGGGATATACTTGGAGTTACTTGGAATCAGCTCTACTACTGGTCATGGAGACGCCACAAGGGGAGGAAAGAATCCAACAAAGACCGAGGAGTGTGTTGAAGATTGTTTAAGTATGTGTTTTGTCTAAATTTGAAAACATCCCATTTTGAGTGACCTCACTTACCCAGCCCACATAACATGTGAAGGTCAACAGCAATTGCCTACCTATTAGCATCTAGTCAAATGCTTAGCCCACATGTTGTATACTATATATGTCCTTGATCCTTAAAACTGCATGCACCCTGATATATTCACTAAATCATCAATACTTAGATCCTCCACCATAAGTTCGACAACTACAATATATGTTTGATTTGTGAGAAAAACATCTCACTGAACAAAACCATTCTATATACCTACTCTAATCCTAATGGTATTGGCTACGGGATATTTGATGTATATATATTCTATGCCAATATCCCATGATATCCTAAGATCCTCCATTCTTCAACACCTCAGGCCCGCCTGACTGGGGGCTATGCGGCTACCACTGAGCAGCTCCGAGTGGCCTTACAATCTGCTTCGCAGGATGCCCATTTTGGGTGCCCAAGAGTGGGGTGAGTTGCGGCCCCACCGGGACAGTAGCTGCAGTAATCTTGGTTTATTATGCTTTCTCAATTCTGAATCAGTGATTGAAACTAAATATTTGCTCATTGACTCATTGATGTTGAAGTCCCCAGTGTTGATGGTGATATTGCATGACTTTGTACTTGGGTTGATAGAAATTGATAGTGCTGTTCCAGTTGTTGATGGGTTGTATTGCCAATCCCACCAGTAGCTCATAGGTCCAATCAACTCCCAGCCCCACATATATGTGACAAGGGCGAAATCGCTGAATCAAGTGTATGAGACACCAACCGTCACTTGAATTGTCACATAGATATTTAGACATGTATTGTAAAAAGAGTGTGTATATTATATAAATATTACATGTACATATATATTAGTATATAATGTATACAATGATTCTGGGGGCCAACATTTGAACTCTTCCATGGTTGTCGCCTAAGCCTACGACCACATTCTTAAAAGATCACCTGAGCAGTCTGCCGTTAATGGTGGGATGTTCCTCCACAAAGACTCTGAGTCAGGTAGCAACATCCCCTTCTTTCGACGACTCAGTCTGTGGGAACATTCTAAAGCAATAATAAACCACCCATATTTTGATGGTTTATACCACCCATTTATTGCGGTTTAGGGGATGGTTTACTATTGCTGTACCAACATTAGCACAATAATACTGTGCAACCTGATTGAAACGAGAAGAGATTCATGGGCTGTTTGTGATCAGATTAAGCTCCCAGAATCAACCACACGCACGAATATGTCAACTGGAGTTTGTGGCAGCTCAAGTCTCAACGTTCTGCGCAGGAACAGGGGCGCACCATGTCAGAACTAGGCGCTTGGGGCATTCGACCCGTACTTGGCCAAAGTTTTGAAGTTTGATGGTACGACCATGAAGTTTGTTTTTGTTCATATCTTTCCAGGGATACTTGTCAGCTATTCAACTGGAGTTGTTTGCCTCTCTAATGTACCAGTTCTATTGCCGGATGTAATCCCAAGCAAAAACATGCAAAGACATCATTTTCCGAAGCTGCACACGGAGAGAGCTTCCAATAGCCAATTTACATACTTACCCTTTCATCAATGGCTCAGGTAAAATGTCCTCATTGCTGGCACAAACAAACCGTTTAAAGTGCATCACATTATTTCTCCAATGTCTATAAGTGTGTATGTATATACAATTACATATATATATATATAATATGCGCACAATATACATATGTATCTATAATTATATACAATATTATACCATATTATATGATTATATAGAAATCAATATTGCATACTACTATAATGTTATCTATATATATATATATGTACGAAGTAACGGAAAACATGCCTTGGACCCGAATTCAACCAATCGCAGCTGCAGCGAAGCCCACACCTTTCGCCACCATTTCCCCAGCGCAGGGCTGCGCTACTCGCTTCTTCTGCGCCACGACTACTGGTTCGGCCCCAGGCGCTTCCCAAACCGACGAGAAGTGGCTGGCAGGAGTTTCCCATGGAGATTTTCCCATGGAAACTCCAAAAAATGGAATTTACTTTATATATCGAATGCAAAAAAGTGGAAACACATGCGTAACTTGCGAACAAACATATGTGGTTTACAGCTGGGAAGATGTGCATATATGCGATTAAACATCAAAGAAATGAAGCAGAATATAGCAGCAAAATTGGGGTAGTGGACATAATTTCCCAAATCATTGTGAGTGGCTGACCGTTGACCTATTCAATTTCACCATTTTTGTTGGTAAATGTCCCATTCAAGGCCGATTTGGAGTCGGAGCAGCAACCACTGGGGCTGTGTTTGGAACGTCCTTTGGATGGTTATTGCAGCAGATCCGTGGGGAAGTGCTGTCGTTGGCTGCATCCCCAGATATGTTCGTGCCTGGGTCTAGTGGATGTCTCAGGTATTGAACTTCAAAATTTATATATGTACAATCAGGCTATTTCTCGCAGTACAAGTTTTCCCAGCGGCTTGTTCATTGGTTTGCTGATCATCTCTCTTCCGTTGTGTTTTGAAACCTACTACTCCAACAAGGACTTCCCTGCAAAGATAAAAACGATAAAAGCCAAACAGTCTGCAATCCTAGTCTTGGTTTGCAACTTTAGCTAACATAAAACAACTATCAATCCCCATTCTTGCTTGCTGAAACTCATCAATACCTGGTTTTTTTATCAGATGTTCAACAAAAACATCACCAGAATCATCAGTTTGTCACCAGCTTATCACCAGTTGATCAGTTTTCGGAAGGTGTCCGTCGGCACCAGGCAGACAGTCCCAGTGCCTGGCACGCAGTCCTTGGAAGTCTTGGACGCAGTGAGGCCGGGGTTGGTAGCACATCAATATATGTGGATCATTTTGGATCTAATGGATGTATTATACATAAATATATCTATATTTATAATTATATTATATATATACATACACATTATATTTATAGTTATATAAGTTATATATATATATATAGAAAAGATATTCACGGTTGTGATCATCCCTATTAGTCCTGAGAAGGGATGGCGAAGCCCCAAAATCATAGGCCGATTGCCTCAGAAGGTGCTTGCATCCATTGGGATAGTTATAGGAGATATAAGTGTTTCTATGTGTTTCTATGTGTGTTTTTCACTATCCCCCCATGATCGGGATAAGTTTTGTTTTTCTGACTTGTTGTATCCCTATCATGATCCCTATGGTGGTTTTGGGTATTATGTCATCATATTGGGGATGATATGTCACTCGTTTATCCTCCTCGACCCCACTTGACCCCCATTTTATCGTTGAATAATGGGGGTCGGTTGCAGGGAATTTCATGGGGATACAAACCAAAGAATGCAGGAAATTTTGCCCAAACGAACAAACAACCAAAGATAGTGCTTGAACCAACACCTACCTGGTGGATAAAGCAATTAGTGCACTGTGATGTGATCAAGATGGATGGATGGACGATGACCACCGTTAAAATTGTTTTTGTGTTTTTAGATTGTGATTGTTTTTGTTTGTTTTCAAGGGCGGAGAGGTTTATGTAGTGATACATCATTTGATTGACGCGAATACTTCATTGGTTTGATCGAAGGGAACATATGAACGGATTGCTGGTCCTGGAAAACCACTTCTGGACAGAATTTCACCTTGGGATAGCAAGCAACAGCAGCCAACAAACTGGAGATGTTCAGAAAGAAAACAGCAGCAATGAGGATTTGAACCAACAGGACAGGAATTGTTGTGTAAACAAAGAGAGTATGGTCGAAAGAGATTTTGACCACCAGACATGTCCGCCACAAGGAGCTGAACCAAACCAGCATGTCGATATAAACACGACTGTAAGGCTGGACAGAGACTAAAAGATGAGGGCAACACCCATATAACTTATATAGCTAAAGTGAGGAATTGGGAGTTAGATTACCAAACATGGGGATTCAAGCCACAATTAGAAATTGGGGTGTAGCCACCATTGCTAGACTTGGAAGTTGGGTCTAGCAAACTCATAAGCCGAGAATTAATGATAAACACATTTTCAGAAGAGTTCAAGGTCGACGTTGAGAAAGGCAAGCTGAAGTTCGGCAACATCACTATGATGTTTGCTCAGAACATTCCCGTTGTGAAACTTGCCCGGAAGAATACCTATCCGGAAAACTTGAACCTTTCGGAAATCGCGATGTAGCTGCGGGTAGAGGGTGGACAAGACGATCAGCAAAGGACCGATCATTCACAAAGTCAACCTGAGCCAACAAAGTTGGATACAATTGGTGAGCATGGATGGATGTGAAAATATGTAAAACACCAGCGTGAAAAAAACAGTTGAGATAGGGATATCCTTAGCAAACCTGGAGAGATTAGTTGCCAAGAAATGACATGAATGTATCAGTATGACTTGAACATAGTGAGAACGCAACCGACCAATGTTTGAGATTACACAGTCAAGACTCGTGGTGATTTAAGAACGGGGTGGAAACAGAAGGTGAGAGGAAAAGCAATGAAGGCAGGATATGGATCTCAAATTCAATACTAAACTAGTAGGGGATATAATGAAACTATATGACACTATATTCCATCAATTTTGTGGCTTATTAGGTCATCTATCCTGGAAATGGGACATCCCTCCAACTGTCAAATGAAAAAGGGTAGAAAAATTTCCCCTCAAGAGTTGTAGATTCTAGATTATTTTACCATCGATTGGGCTACCCCTAAAAAGGGGATGGTTGAGACATCGAAGACCAACCAAAGATTGAGACAAATCCTAGACACAGATGGCTAGACATACAAATGAGGGGAGTTTCACTATCCCAAAATGGGGATGAAAAAGCACTAATTACCCTCTCATCTTGTAGCTACCTGTCAGATAGGTACTCAACCCCAAAATCATAGTTGGTAAAATCACCCATGCTTTCCTTTCCACAAAACATCCGGAAGACTAGGTCCAATTTAACCCCCAGGTTGGATGGTTAAATCATGTAAAATCCCCATGTTTGTTGCTTTTCTACCCAGTCATTTCATGGTTACATCCTCATGAATTCTCGTGTCAGCCTCGCCATGTCCACTAGGCAGAACTTGAATCCTTTCCTACGCAATGGCACGGTTTCCGAACAAAGCCCTGTGGACCTACAGCGCCTTAGAACGAAGACATACGAAGGGCCGCATCCCCACTGGATTCCACCACAAACAAAAGGGATGTGCTGCAACCAATTAGGAACAGGTAATAGTCAAAAACAGGGATTTCATTGGTGAAAGATGCTGATAACTCGGATATGAAGGTAACAAAGGTAACCAAAATAGCTATTTCATCAGCAAAACTTGAGGAATTGACCTAGCCCAAAGTTGTTATCTAAGGCTGGAGTTGGGAATTTAGTCATCGAAGAAGATGGAGGTAAATCTTATGGAATGGTTGGTTGATATTGTCATAAGTCCACAAGTTCAAAAGATGAACAGATGCAATGAATTGTACAATGGGTTCAAAGGTTGTATTGTCATCCGAGTCATACCATGGTGAATTTGTCAGACGTGAATTTTCTGGAAATATGTGATTTGCCGTAAGATCATCAAGAAATTTCATTTGATACCGTGACATTCTCAAACAATATTTTTACTGGCTAACACTTTGACTTTGTCATAACATGTCATGACCACTGGGGATCGATCATCATATCATGGGGATGAACATCCATGTGCCAGCTCATTCACCAGGGTACAGGGGTTGAATGCGTAGCCAGCTCAGAAAAATAGGTATATCATGTACTCGTATATCATATATCGGTATTCAAATTTAAGAATTGTTTGGCTTGCATTTCCTGAAGGACCTCGGTGATGCTTGCATTTGAGTGTCTATTCCTCAGGGGTGCAGATTCCAGATGGCCTACCTACAGCATGGTCTTAACCACGCGGGATGTCAATCAGAAGGCCAAACTTTTTTCTTCAATACCATCCATGGTAGAGTTCAGACCAATTGAAACTGGTTCTGAAGGGACATGCGAGTTGGTTGGAAGATGGATACAGTACACATTTACATGATTACAATATATATATATATTGCAATATATATATATAGTCACTTTCTTTTCTGATATTATATATCATTATTATATATATATACTAATAGTACTTTATATATATATATACTGTATATGTACTAACAGTACATATATATATATATACTAATAGTACATATATATATATATACTAATAGTACATATACATATATATACTAATAGTACATATATACATATATATATATGTATAAGCATTACATTTTTGTATGCATATACACCAATACCATACTTGGCTACCGGGAAAACGATTGCCACACTGGTTGAGCTGAACAGGAAGAACTGGAAGCATTTCTTAAGGCAAGATTCTGACGGGGGGCTGTAAGGATTGCCGGTGATTGCCGGTGAAGATGGGCCTACGGAACCAAGGATGTTGGATGGTTAGGCGGTTAGATCTATAGACTTCGTTGTTAGTTCAAAATGTTGATAAACCATGGTTAATCCTTATTTGCCGGTGAATCTTCCCTTTAATCTCATTCTATCCAAGCTATTTTGTTCTTGAGTCATGGTTGACATGATCTATGGGATCTGGTTTGGGATCTCTCATCCTGCTCTGCCATCCTTGGGTGAGACCTGAAGGGCACTGGTTCAGCTACCAACCACGGTATTCAAAAATCAATGTTTGAAGTACCATTGTGCATTGTAAGTCGGCTTCCCGAAAGATTCCATACACTGTGCTATCTTATTTGTACAGAAATACATAATATATCAAATAATATATAATAATATATATATATAAAAATAATATACATATATATATACATATATATATATATATGTACATATATAAATATATATATATATATATGTAATTCTCAGTTAGAATCCAGAGAAATACAGTACATGGCCTTATTTCAAAAGAACTTCCATTTTGGGTCACTAAAACCTCCATGTATGGTTTGTCCATGGCCCCAGGGCCTACAGCCAGATTTGCAAAGATGAAGCGGTGCTGTCGAAGGCTCAACGCATCTACAAAGCCAATGAGGTCAGGTGGTGGAAGGGACTAAGCAGAGCTGGATTTTGTGATATGGGTAATTTGAATGAAATATCACATCCCTCCAAGGATTCATTTGAAGTAGAACCCAGTTGCCAACCATGTATACTATATATATATATATACATGTACTGCACATATGTGTATATGTGTATACACATAAACATATGCAGACATGTGTACAGATAATATGGTTTGTGTATATCATATTTACATACACCTAAAAGCTATACGGTTATCTATCATCCGTAAGAATAACAGTTATATTTAACATAATGATGACAATGACAATAGTAATATATACATATATTTATATCATATACATCCCATCAATATCACACTAGATCCCAGTGATAACCGGATCCTGCCAGGAGGGACGTCGCAAACAGCTGAGATACTGGGAACAGACGCGGATGGCCAAGGAAACCGCAACTCCCCTGAAACGTGGGAAATCCCGTCCTAAAACAAATCACCTTTATCGGGGAGAGTATAATTTTCAAAGAAAGTGAATAAGTGACTCAATAGTGGTCAATTACGAAGTTCTCTCTTTTAGTGCGTCACTATAGAAGAAGTCCATGAATAATGGAGCATTGGGGGACGAACCAACAAGAATGTGGATTTAAACACCATTATGAAATTGGTGTGTTAAATTCCAAGAGTCGGTTGAAGGAAACAGTTTCATGAAACCTGTTGGTTTATTGTACATTGTTCCTTCAACCAATCCAATCCACTAACAAATGCATTGAAAGTTCAGTGACCAGATCACCCAGCGATGGAGTAGATGGTGGTAGATGTCTTTCCTGCACGTCCAGAAAAATCACAGATCAACAAGTTCAAACTCCAATGGTCAGCATTGCACCTTGAATTTCCCACAGCTACATTGGGTAATGTGCAAGTCAGCAAGGTGAGAAGCGTGGGTATTTTTATGGAAGGCCATGTGAGACATCTCTTGAGATAGTTTGAGTTGAAACCAGCAAGCAGCAAAGCAGTTCTGCCTTTTTTTCTTGGTGACCCCAGATGGACCTCACAAAGCTACTGCCAAGCGCCCGCCAGGAGGATCCCATGAAGTTGAAGGACGAACCTGCGATGCAAAGCAAAGGAATGCAGGCGCTGCGAGGTGTTTTGCAGGTGCCTTCGGTCAGCCTCGATGGGCCTCAATGGGCTTCAGTAGGCTCCTGGAATCACCAGACCAGCCACGTGTACTCTGGAAACATGGGCAAGTTCTGCCAGCCCCATCTGTCTCAGTTTTAGTGAAAGCCGTCGTCTCTGATTGAAAAAGACCGTTGAAACCTTACTTTGACAGATAAATCGCAGTAATTGCCAAAAACATATTCATCCATGTGTAACGGTTCAACGCCTGTTTTGGTCGTGAGGATCCACGATTTGTGGTGGTGACATATTCACATGTTTTAAGTTTAATGTTTCCACACCAATGCTGATTGAAGAATCACCCATGGGTATGGTAGGTCAAGATCATACCCCAAAATGGATCGTTGCATTCCGAAACTGACCGCTAATTTCTGGCTCCATTGGTACTTCATGAACTTGACCCACATACCGATATCAGTTCCCATTGCAACCCATATATCCATATATTCCCATAGATTCCCATATGTTTGTTTCCTAAATCTGCATTGTTGTTTTATTTGTTTCGATCCTTAGAGCCCCGTGTTTGATGCTAACAACATCGCCAGCACGAAGTGTTTGATCGCCCCTAAGGTCTGGCAGCGTTCGTTGGAGAAAGATAAGGACCGCGTGTGTGGATGCAACGGGTCATAGTGTGGTTATCTCTAGTTCAATGAGGGATATTGCTGGTTATCTATGATTTATTGGGGGATTCTGGTTTACCAACTACGGTCATAGTAGTTGTGGTGGTTATTTGTAGTTTATCAACTACTAGCTGCTTATGATTATGGTGCATAATGGGTTATAATGGGGAGTGTAATGAGTTTTGAGGTCTTACAACATGTGTTACAATAGGCTTCGATAGGCGATAACGAGGCTAGTATATGATATATGGGTTTGAGATGGTTTGAGCACAAATGGGAAATGGGGAATGGGACCCCATTTCATGGCCAAAAATGTGAAGTTTTGCAGCCACTGGATGGAATGGCGTAGCCTATCTTTGGACAAAGCAGATCAGCATATGAATCTGGATGAAGCATGGTCGTATATGGGACACATACCATCAATTTATGGAACTAGGGAAAAGGAATGTCATGTTTCTAAGGTGATGGGTTAAGACCTATGGAATCATGTGAATTGGGCATGAACATCCATACCAGTCATTTTGATGTGAACGGCAGGATGAAAGGGTTTTGACCCTTAACCATACTAGCATATGAATGAATGTGGATATACTGAATGTATAAAATGCAACATTAGACTCATGGACTTAGATGAATCCTGTCAGTTCTTTGCTTCTCTATGAATAATGAAAGCTATACCTATTATATATGTTTCTAGAACCGCCTTCCCCAATCAAAAAAAAATCATCGCATACCATACTTTCATCGTACTCCAGACAGGTAGAAATGAGGGTTGCTAGACAATACAGCTGCTGAGCAGCTGTTACTTGGTCACCATACCGTAGAGGGGTCAAGAACAAGAGTGTTGACCTTCTGAGGGTTACCTACGAAGAACATGCATTCCAACAGGCATTTGAAAGNACCACACGAAGGGGTATGGAATGTATGGGGCATATGGGTGCATTTAGCACCGCATACTCAGGTCCCTTCGCACTCCAGGGCACCAATCGCAGACCACAATTTCAATCGTATACCAATATCGCTGTCGATTTTCATGTTTTTTTACCTTTTTTTGTGTTTTTTTCACGGTTTTTCTGAAAAACTCTGGAGTATGGTCCGCTTGGAATATGGGGAAGGTGGAGTTTTCACCTGAGAGGGTTGAAAAAACGCATACTATCGTATTCCAGANGAGTATGGTCCGCTTGGAATATGGGGAAGGTGGAGTTTTCACCTGAGAGGGTTGAAAAAACGCATACTATCGTATTCCAGAGCGTTTTGGGAAAAAACAGAAAAAACGGAAAAAATAGAGGTGCATACTCCTGTGTGTGTCTCTGTGCGGTATGTGGACCTAGGGAGTATGTGTTGGAAATTTGCGGGGCTTTGGTGAGGGTCCGAGCCATGCACATAAGAGAAGGCAAACGCATACCATGATGGAT
>BGPT01001239.1:72327-94945 GCA_003297045.1 Symbiodinium sp. clade C Y103 | reverse complement strand
TGTTGACTGTTTGGGCCAAAACTTAGAGGAACTTAGAGGTTTTACTTCCTCACCCATGAGCCTTGTTGCACCTTGAGTTGGCTGAACCCTGGTGGCTTTCAGTAGGGGATCATGTGCAAACTCCAGGCACGTGCGGAGGAAAAAACAAGAGTTGCGCAAGTTGCATCTCCAGCCCGGTCAGTGCAACCATCAACATTTTNGGGGATCATGTGCAAACTCCAGGCACGTGCGGAGGAAAAAACAAGAGTTGCGCAAGTTGCATCTCCAGCCCGGTCAGTGCAACCATCAACATTTTTCGGTTATTTTGGCCTGGGATGTGTTCGGCTTTGGAATATGGGGAAGATCTCACTAGAATATTGCATGTGTGATCTGTTCAGATATGCAACATGCCCAATTTGCATAACCTGCATGTGATGGGGTTCTATACCAATCAAACTTGGTTTACACATGCTTACACAATCAATAGTTGGGATGTCATACTATTTTCTGTGTGTGTGTGTCGAACCTGGATAGTGGAAAATATGTTTGTCAGAAGATAGGATACTTTGCAACGGCATACAATGGTGACTTTATGCTATCTCCTATTTGGAGACACACTCAAATATCCTTTCAAGTTGGTTATATCCCATTTAATTATATTCATATTAATTTCCATCATTTGTTTAACTATTCTTGGTGGTCGGATACCGATTATTTTGAGACGCATCCCAATATCAGATCGATTCGGTTAAAAAAAGAACTACCTGAAAATCCCAATCATACCCCTCATGAAATACCCATGGCCAGTGCCCATGAAATCCCCATTTTTCTCTGTGCTCCGGTGAGGACCAGCGCATGCTGCTGCGCGCCCAATGGAAATTTCACTTGGCGCGGAAGCGTCTCTGCGGTCGGCGCCGCGTGCGACGGTCCGCGAAGCAGCCGCGGTCTGCGCCGCGGCGGCCGCCCACGCCCTTTGGAGGCGGCAGCGGCCGTGGATGGGGCGTTCTCCACCAGTTGGATGGGTAATTGGAGGGCGGGTTGATGTTCATCACGCACCAAAAATTGGGGTATAATATGGTGTATGTAATGCAGCTTTGATTCATGTTTCACCATTTGAGATGATTTTAAGACCAACCCACAGATTTTGGTTGTGTTATGTTGTATTTTTTCTACATGCCATAGTTGCACAATTATGCTGGGGTTGGTCAATTTCCATGAACTGCCACTGATTTTGATCAGAATGGTTCTTTTTCCATGTGGGGCACAAGCATCGATCATGACCTGTTGGCAGTGCCCAAATTCCACGCCGTGCCAGGTTGCTGGACCGGTGCCGCATCAAGTTCCTCCGGATCCACCGGCAAAACAGGGCGCAGACACCGGGGGGAGCTGTGGAATGGCGCAACGGCACAACGTTCAATGATTATGTTGAGGGAAACATGTCTAGTTTCAAGAAACCGAAGCTTTTCTACTGGTGGTTGTTTGCCAAATCTTTATTCATCGGCAATGTCATGAATTTCATGGCAGTTGTTTTTGCTTGGACATGGTTTGGGTATGTTTGGGTGAAATATCCCAACCCCACCGAGGGAGGTATGGGACTTCATACCCCCAAACGCAGAAAACGGTTCATGGTCCATGGTCCCAACTGTTGTTTTCTTGTGTTGTCCTTACTTCTGAAATGTTTCTGGGTGTTGGCTAGTAAATGGTTGGTTGATGTGTTCATCTTTGGCCAGAAATGGAGGAATTTTGTGGGATCTCCCAGGTGGTCTGGGCTCTGCCAGTCAAACAGCACCGGTCGGGGCCGTCAGCTGTGGCGGGCCGGTTGTTTTTAGGTAGCCTCCAATGGCCTTGAAAACAGCACAAGCTGCAGCTTAAAGACTTGGGGTTTAGACATACTGTAGCCAGAAAAGTCCAACAAAATCGTTTTTTTTTGCGCGTGCCCTTAAGCTTGGATACCAAGACATCAATAGACATCATGGATCATCATGGTCTATTTCAGTGTGCACCTAGAAATTCCACTGCCAAGGCGCGCGTGCGAACCTTCGTGACCTCTCAGGGGTCTCAGGGTCACCTGACCAGCTCCCAATCCACAGCGATGTACCGCGTGCTGCGGCCGCCCCCCACGGACTCCCAGCTGCCCACGGCTGCTGGCGCCCCCGCGATGCCGGTGGCGTCGGTGGCGCCAGTGGCGGTGCCGGTGCAGCGGAGCGCCGCGGTGCTGCGACAGCCCACGGCGCATGTGATACGGCCGCAGACGCAGCCGAGGCAATGGCATGGGATGGGAGATTTGATAAGATTTCTTTCATGTTTTTTTTCCTGTTTAGAGACTGGAAAGTCGTATGGCACCGTTCAAGGTGAAGGGTAGTTCAGGTTGAGCTGCTATATGATGTAATTGTTGCTGTTTGACTGAATGGTTGCCTTTGGTTGCTTGCTCAGATTTGACTCATGATGCTGTCACAGCAAGAAAGGTTCAACTTGGGAACTAATCTATTCAAAATGGTCCTGGCCCAAACCCCATGATGCCTGTTTGCTGGCGATTTGTATTTCTATCCACCCTCTGTGTTTCTGGCGGAAAAATACGCACATGAATTCAGAGTCGGTTTTCCATGCCAAAAAAGGCTGAATTTCAATGCAATTCCATGCAATTCCTATGTCCAGGTGTGCTGTAGAGAACATAAGTCCTGACCCAGTTCTACCTACATTCCTTCAGTGTGTTCTGGTATGGTTTGCTGTCCGCGTCAGTACCCTCTCCAGCACGGTGCCAGTACGCAACTCAGGGAATAGTTGGTGCGACGTTGGGAGAGATCGACAAAGCTTGATACATCTTGATGCCCACATATAGCCACCCAAAACAAAGCGAATAGGTTTTATGTTTTACTAGATTTGGCCCACCTGATTTGATTGGATACTGACTGCAAGAGATCTAGACGTTCAATTTCATGTGATAATTAATGCTGCGTTGATGGCTGCACCCTTGAGGTTGTCCGAACAGGAGCAGAAGGCACTGGTGGCTGATAGGATACATGCACCAAGCTCCCTGAGATGTTTGGTAGCCACATGGACCCAGTGCTAGGTGTTGGAAGGTAACACCCCGCCTTGACAGGTTCCTTCGTGACAGTGAGACCTGCAAGGGCGTCCTTTGCTGGTCAGGTGCAACGGAAAGATGGGGAGACCGGAGCTTTCCATCGGGAAAATGTAGGAATAGCACTAGCACCATAATGGAAAATCATGAGGACAGACGTTGAACACACGGAGGAATATGAGATATGTGATATATCATGATATAGCCATATAATGCCATATATATATATAGCCAACAAACAATGAGAATGCAATGAGAATGTAAATGAATACGTTTGATATGGTCAGAAAAATAATGAAAAAGATGGGTTCTAGTCAGTGCAGGGTTTTAATCCATCGTGCAAGAATTGAGGTCCCCCAAGCCCACCCAGGGGACCCATGCTCATTTGTTTACACCTCCTTACATGTACTCTTGCAAGTAGGGTATCTCAAAACAACGGAACTTTAGCGGTTTGGGCCTCCGGAACATCTCTGCTGCAGCTCAGAGTTTAATATAGAGGATGTAAATCCCAGTCGTCTGTGAGGCCAACCCAAGGCCCATTGCAGGAATATTTGGTGTTGGATTGCAGACCTTAGTATCCATGGCCCCATTGCTGCTGATGGTGATGGTGATGATGATGATGATGATGATGATGATGATGATGATGATGGCTGCTTCACCCAAACTTTGATTGATTCGCTTGACCAAAGAGGGATTATATCCAACAATTGCCAGGATTTACACCAAGTTGGTAAACGACATGAATATGTCATCTATATATATATATATTATGATTATATATTTATATATGTATATCACATACATTGAATCACTTGATTCCTGACCATTGCATATGCTTTTATTGTTCCCCCATTTGAACTGCTAAGGTTTTTTTCCTTCAAGTGGGTTTGGGTCAAAACAAGCCCCACTGATTTTGATCATGCTTGGTCTTCGGCATCAAAGTGTGTGCTGTTTTTCTTCAGAAAGCTGTCCAGTTTGAACAATCCTAAGCCATCCCATTTCGGGATCCCTTTCTGGGGACACCGGAATGCCCCAGATTTCCCCCCAATCCCTACGTATATTTTGTATCGGGAGAGGTGCCATCTACGATGTCCCTGCCTCAGCTGCTGGTTTGGAAGATTAGTTATTTTCTGGTTGGAAACCTGGGCAAAGTTTAGTTGTTTTTTTTCTTGGAGACTTTGATATTGGATTTCTTTTCGCATGAAGGGTATATATGTATATTGTATATACATACATACAGCGAATATGAAAATATCTATACATACATGCACATGTATATACAGATGCAAAAAAAGCACAGCAATGATAGCCTTGATAAATTGGGTTTCTGATGGCATCCCCAACGTTGGATGCTGACATGCCTAATTTCAGGATGGCCATTGTATGCTAATGCTATATCTGTGGATTGGTAGTACTCCAAGTGGTTGCCGGTCAGGTCTCAATCTATGTCTTATTCCTCAACTCAGGCTATTGCTAGCTAGTGCAATGCCAGCGTTTGTTGGTACATCTCAATAGTTCTTGATCCCTTCACTTGTTTTTTGGCAACATCTCAATTTAATTCAAATTGATTTCTCCTCATCCCTTCAATTGAAATGATGGCTTTTATTGACTTCTATTAGGCCAGTCCATGTCTCATAATTTTGGTATCCAATGGTTACAGGATATATAAATACATATAAATACTTACCCAAAGGTAAAGTGGTGGCTAGGGCCTGGAGCATCCTAGTGATTACAGTCCCGGGCAGCCATAAGGCAGCTCTTGGTTGAACACTACCCACAAATGACTTGTGTCCAAGAATGGAAGGGTTCTCCATTTGTGGACCTACTCCTTTCACCCTGCAATTTTTCACGAGATGAGGATGGAAAGAACCAAATATGCCAGACGCATGTATTATATACGTTTAGATATTATTCATGTGATGAAATTATCGAGCTTGTCCATGAAGTATCATCTAGCAGGGACAGATAACCGCTTATTGTTGGTTGTCCCCTTGTACTGCTCTCAGAACTTACTTTCGGGGAAGCGAATTGATGAAACCATATGCATATGTGCATACATGTGATATTTATACGTATATCGATATATAAGAGACATGTTTATTCAGCCGAATGGTAAAAAGATGTAAAAAGGCATCCTTATGTCGGTAGGCTACAAGCTACATGGATAAACCACACCATTTCCCAGCGCCGCTCAGGGGAGCACCAACTCGTGCCTCTTTCGCGTAGGCGGTGGGGCGGTTTATAAATGTACCGGTGGACAAATGGATGGAACCCCCCAAAAAAGTTGCAGTTGATTGAGGTTGATTGTTGGATTTTGTGGGGAGTCCATGCCCAATCTAGATTTCTTTGTTTGATTTGGTATAATTTATTTACAATCATATAATGTTATATGATTCTTCTGTTTCGGTGGACTGAGCATGATCCAATCCCTCCAAAATCAGATTATCCGGAATAGTCGCCCAAAAAGAGTACATCAAGTACTACACCCAAGCTTCTAGAAGGTATCGAATATCAAACTGAAGGAATTAGTCCTCTACAATTGAAAATTACATAAAATTACAAAAAAAAGTAGAGTAAATTCGAAACTTATTTTCTATGCTGAATATCGGATACGCATCCACATTGCTAGCCTTGGAACCCCATGTTTGGAAACTTCTGTGAAATCTCAGACACACATTGTTCCCAGCTACACTCTTCTTGGATGGTACATTCATCGAGTCAGGCACATCGTATGTTGGAACACTTGACATGGAATTGCAAGAATTGCAATCTTGGATGCAAGCGAAGATAATGTTCTAGATCCGGACCCTTGCTGAGGCTGTGAACATGGCAACTTTCAACTTTGATGACTGGGAGAAACATTGCGATGTCTACCTAGCTGACTGAGTGATTTAGCTGGTACACATGCTGATCATGGACGAATCAGAATCTGTTCACCAAAACAGATTTAGATCATTATTCAATATGTCTATGTTGCAAGAACTTTTTAGTAGATGCCAAACCTTTTACTAAATGTTAATTATAATATATATATATAATACATGTAAATAAATAAATAAATAAATATACATATATATATATATATACATACCATACATTATATAATATACACATGTACACCCAGGTCGTTTCTGTTGGGACACATGGATGGTTTCACTTAGGGCTGTTTATTCCCCGGCTGATGCATCAGTTGAATGATGTTCGAATATTGTTTCAATGGCCTTCAACTATTTAATTATCATATATGAAATTCTATATATATAGATATATATATATATATATGTATATAATTAGTGTAATTATCATATTTGATTAGCCACATATATACACTATATTAACTATTTGTATCTATTTCTTAGATAATCAGCAAATTTACTGTAAGGAAACTATATTACTATTGTATGATAATTCTGTGTGATAACTTCTCCAGATGACCCACTGGTCGTTTCGTATCTTACCTGCCTTGATCGCAGGTGTGGCCTGACCGTCACTTTCGATGCGCAGCACCGAAGTTTTTTCACCGAAAGGAACCCAGGGTATCCAGCTGCTGCTGCCATGGGACATGGTGAAGTTCTTACCGCTTGGCTTGTTCACCTACCCTCTGGGCTGAAACAGCTAATGTGGAACATGGTCAAACACCTTGTGCTTCTGGGAAACGCAAGAAATCGATGAATCACAAGGATGTTTTTTTTCAACAAGACTCATTGTCAAACATCGGGAGTTAGGGACCAAACAATGGACACATTGCCCAATAGAAATGGGCATCTATGCCACAACAAACATGTTTTTCCACGTAGCATTTAATTTGTATGTGTAAAACCCCGAAGTAATACAGGAGACCATAGCCAATTGAGATGCTCCCCTGCCTCAGTGGGATCCCCTGGGTGCATGACATGGCGGTTGAAGATCCGCGTCCTCGCGACGAGCTGGAAAGCTGGGCCATGACTTGAGTCGCTGATCCAAAGTTGGTGGTTGAATGGATGTTCGAATTCTACGACCCAAAAAGAAACTCATAGAGAAGCTAAATCCTACTGAAATAATGGAAATCACGTTTCTATCTTTCTGTGAGTTACTGTACATGTTTTTTTGTTGATGAATAGTACTGAATAGTTGCCTGGGGAGGTAGATTACGACCAATGTCACAGTGAGGATGTGACTACTCCAATCACACTGTTGAAAAGGGAGCAGATCTCTAGGTGCTGAAGCAATTCTTCCTACATAGTTTGTTGGCGATTGGCAGAGGTTGGTAAATGTCTTGTTTAGGGGATTTGTTTCACGCCTCATTTTCAAGCGGTATGTATTTGTCCCCAATATTCTCCAATAGTCGCGTCATTGGAATAAGGACATTTACCAACCCTTGATTAGCCACAGAATTTTGAGGCCACATTTCTCAGTTCTGTGATCCAGTTTGAGCAGTAAACCTGTTGGTCCAAGCAAGCAGCCTTTTTTTAGCGCGCTCGTTTTTTGGGGCGAGTGGACCGCCTTCTGATTTTAGAGCAAGGCTTGTGTTGGATCTGCAAGATGAAATAATAGAATGTGGACGCTCCATTGATGTATATACATCTATTTGTGTTATATATATATATATTATATGTATACATTTGGAGGGGAAATATCCAGCATTAAATAAAGATATGCTCACTCTATACTATGAGAGATACTTTCTGATGAACCCCCTCACTTTAAACAACAACAATTTTGAGTGCAACGAAGCAATTCGAGCGCACGTGACCTCTCATGCGGAGGCTATGTCCCGGTCACCGGGTTGATTTTAAGAAAAGGTTTACAGGAAACCATGGTTTTTATATGTTTCAAATCATGAATTTAGGGGATGTTCTGCATATTTCCATCACTTCTGGGATAGCCAAACCTCAGGAAATGCCATTGAGTGGTTTGAAGCCAGCTAATCTACAGGAGAGCATCGTGGAGTTGGAATTTTCACACTCTGCTGGAGAAATGACCAACAAACAACGAATGGCATTTGAAAAAACACAGTGATACCTGGTGGATGTGTATGTGGAAGGTGATCAGATGTCGCTGGGTGGCATATTGGGAGATTCGTTGATGTTCTTGCACTAAGTCACTATGAGTCACTTAACTTTGGAACGGGTGGTTTTGGGTACTTCTCTGCGTGTGTTCCAAAGGCAGTTTCTTCTAAGCGCTCTTGTTTGTTACGTTTGTTTGCCTATATACTTTGCGCCCAATGAAATAAACAATGTTGGATGGTTGCCCAGCGTTTCAAGTCTTTGCAAATCTTCAAAGGTTCGCCTTCCCTGAAAGAAACGGCTAGGACTGGTAGGACCCCACTAAGCTGCTCCCATGGGCAGATCTTCATGCCAAGCCTTGCGCGAACAGCTTGCGAACTCCGGCCACTGCTGGAGCAGTTCAGCTTCAGGTGCAGTTGAGATCAGTCGAGTGGTTGAGATGCCATGGAGAGTATTCTTTGGTAAATATCCTTTGGTAAATGAGCTGGAAGTGGATTTTTGATTATGTTTCAATATTTTCAGGATTTTTGATTGTTGAATATTGAATAAGTTTGGTTGTGCGTGTCATAAGGTGTGTTGGATGACACCTTCCCAAAGCTAAGATAGAAACCCTGCTGGGATGGTGACACTTGGATTGTTCGGCAATGACAAGAAACAAACAAGATGTCAAGATTTGCAAAGATTGTGCCTGAAGCTGGCAAAACAAATGCGACAAAGGTCGACAAAATGGTTGGGCGGCGCATTTCTGACACCAGTTCTGAGGAAGTGGTGCGTTGGTCTTTTTTGGGGGGATCAGAAACTGATAAAAAATTGTGTATATATATATATAGTTGTTTTCACATTCCATAGCAACTTCACTCCGTCAGAGTTATCGGCAACATCGGGCATTCTTTTCTTGCTTGCATCCCGATTCTTGCTGGTTGTCTCCGCAGCAAAACTGCAGATGTCGCTAGCAAATTTGAGGCTTGAATCAGAAGCTGTGGAAAGGAGATGTGTAGAAGGAAGCACAAACGTGGATACCACTAGCAAAGACAGGGGTATCGTATATCACCGTATATCCATCAAGAATGGCTAGGCGATGAAGTTTTTGCCCAACCGCAATTCAAAGAGTCGCAATCCATTTCCAGTTGAGCAGGCGGTGCCCTCATGGCGCAACGTCACCATGTAAATAAATTAGTAAATCATGCTTAGGGTTGGAAGGACTATCCCAAAATAGCCGAACTCCTTTGGTTGGTGAATTATGATTATTTATCCAGATTCATGATTGAAACTAAAAAGCCTGTTGTGTGTGTAATGTATATAGGAAATTTGTATGGTTTTTTCTTGGCTTTCCCATGAAGCAACCATACGAAAGGCTTTCAAACAAGGATTCTCGCCACTGCTCTGCGGATGTATCAAATTGCAGATGGGTGTCCTTTGGGTTTGACTTTGAAGCTATGTACCATACATAATTATATATAGTTGATACACACCATGTCCTGAAAAAACATCTGCATACATATATATATACATATATATATATATACATATATATATATACATATATATACATATATATACATATATATATATACGTGTATATATATATACATACATACATATATACATATATACATGCACAGAATTTGATCAAACATATCCATCAAGTATAGCGGGCGACCACATCAACATAGAACGTAGTCTATTCAGTAAATGTGGTTGAATGTGCAAAACAGAGTACAAGGGATTCTGAGCCAGAACCATATTGAATTTAGGTGTCCGTTTTTCACACATTACATTCTGTGTATATGTTTCCACTCGCATTAGATTGAGAATGCAGTTGCCAGCTACAATATGCCTTGAATTGAACATTCTGCTTTGCCAAGCGCACTGGTCTTCACACATCTTGGACTTCACAGAATAGATTCATAGATTGCTTTCTACCGCCTATATCGACCTTTGCTGTAGGCTGTTCAACAAAGTTTGGGACAGGTCTGACCCACCTCCATGTTGGAAAACTCACTTGAACTTGGACTCAATCCATATCGTAGCGTTGGTTCCAGGGGCCTCGCAAAAGGGGCTGATAGGCCATGGCGTCCTTGCAAACCTTTGCTCTTGGCTGCGGCCTTGGCCAGCGGCACTTGGATGTGCATCCCATGTAGTTGGGATGGTTCATGAGCATGATTAAATCTTTATACAGTAACAACCCCTTATCAAGACCCATTTATACATGGCAGAAACCAACTTGTTTGAAATGTATCGGTTATGATCATAATTGCTGACTGGGATGCAGATGCAAGTAACCACAAGGTCAGAGGACGTATGAAATATATTTGGTTTTGCAGATCCACAGATGTGCTGTTTGACTTTCGCCTAGTTAACCTTGCAATTCTGGAGTATCAAGTTGATCCATATTTGAACCAGTACCACTGTACCAACTGGCTGCAAAGTTAGCACCAATCACATCTCCAACCCATATCAAGCATATCATATATGTCCCTCTAAGAAATAAACATGTTATTGCATGTATAGCCGTCTAGAACCATAAATGTCCATACAATGTCCATACAATGCCGTACTTAGCGACATATCATGATTCAAAATGGACATTTCATAACCTAAACCTTTGAATTACCCATTTATACCCATGTCATCTTTCAACCCATCATTATTTCATTCATATGATATATCTATATCCAACACACACATATATATATATTTATTATACTATATTGTATATATGTTATATATATCCCATCCAGATATTTGGATAAGCGTCCAAGGTGCCGCACCGGCGCCCGCGCCATCGCGCGGAGTGCGCAGTGTCACGTTGGGCAGGGAGGTGAGTGCTGACCTGGATCATGGGAACCACAGGTGTGTGCGTTAGATTTTACTAGTGATGGATGATTTTTTTTACTGTTATGATTATATATTATCATGGTATGTATATTTACATGTCTATTTGTATCATCTACAGAAATGATATACACATATATGCATGTATTATCATATACACATATACCTATACATGGATAATTAAGATTAAGTGGCATGCACATCCACAGATCTGCACAGCCGCACAGGTGAAGCCCAGCAGTGCTGGCGACAGCAGTGGTGTTTGGCGGCAGGCAGATGATGGTTGGATTGCGGGGAATCATCCCCAAATAGCCAAACCTTTCAGCTCAGTGAATTAATATGAGTTAGGTCAATTGGGCAGAACAAATTATGGATGATTGGATGATGAGGAATTGAGATGAATTGAGAGGAAGGCTGGAAAGCAACAAGGAAGAAAAGAGAGAGACGGAGAAGGATGGAAGGAAGGAAGGAAGGGAAGGATAGAATGGGGGATGTCCTAGCTGGCCAGAATATGCGGACCATTTGCCAGTGCTACTGGAATGTTCCCCAAACTTTGGATTAACTGTTGAAAGATTAAACAAGAACCCGTTGATATCGCTATGTCCCATTCCCATTGATTGCTCTGCTGCGAAAGTCACGCTAGCATCTGTGCTTGTGTTTCTTGATAGGAACTGTTCGCTTGTGTTCGCTGTTATATAGTTTCCAAAAAAAACAAGCCAGCAACGTACTGTAGTTGGATTTTCGTGGTAATTTTCAGGGCCCAAATTTGGAACTCCTGTCGTAAAAGGAACCCGGCCATTCATTCCAGGGATCTCTGAAAATTCCCAGAACTGGATGGTTCGAGAAAAAAAAAACCATGCTCGCCATTGGCATATTATATATATATATGTATCATTCATAATTTTAATGTACATCTACAGCACTATTCGGTTTCCAAGAAATGCTGAGGAGACAAGGCTGATTCCTCCCCCCCACGCAGCCGTGACCAGGTGTCTTTGCTTGCAGTGCCAGCTGTGGTGGCAGCCGGCCGCAAAAGATCGCGGGTACTGAGGTTGTTCTGCTGGGATGATTGCTTTGAAGTGATGGAAAGAAGCATGTTGGTGTACAACCCATATCTCAAAAAGGCTGCAATGGGATCCCAAGAGTTATTTACCACTCTCTCCTCAAGAGTTCCCAGTCTTCTCAAGATAAGTTTGGAACCCGAACTCTTTTTCTCGATGTTTGAGCTCAAGAGCACGTGCTGGGGACCACAGCGCTAGGCGGAGTTGGGCCAAAGGCAGAAACTTGGTGGGGACCAACACCAAGGACCGAGTCTGGCAAGCAAACTAGGATGTGGGAACATGTATAATTTGTGTATATGTATGTATGTATAATGTATATATATATATATATGTATATGTATATAATATATATATATTATATACATATAATTACATATATATATATATGTATATATGTATATGTAGCATAGACATATGATAATACATACATACAATTATAAACATGCCTCCTGTGATAGTTGGATGTCATCCCAGTAGTTCAGGAATGGCATGGATTTGTTTAAACGTCTGTTTTACGATATCTTGTATAGATATGTGTGTATAATATGTATGTATATATATAGCAACCCAAAAAGATACAAATGTAATTCATCACGATTTTAGATTCCGATTTTTACTTTCTATACTTTTTGGGATGACTGTATATTATATAGATGTATATATACAATGAGTATTTTGTTTATGATCAGATCACCAATCTGCTCATCTTGTTGGCACGGGGTGGTATCATCAGCCAGCCGATTTATTGCTGCATGGAACAGTAAGCCTCCACACGAGGGTGTTCGCACCCTGATGCAAGACCCAAACCCAGCACAGTCGAAATAGCGTGCTCTTTTAGTTTACTTTGCGTATTTCTATCATACCAAAATTCCATCAGTCTTGTTGCCCTTGGTGCTCAATGGTTATCCTGCAAGGAGACCTCCAATGAGCTACCCAGCGACAAGAGGCAGTCGCAGGGGATAGACGGATCCCACTCCGGCCAGGGATCCACCAAGAAATCGATTGTGGATGTTATAGGATAAATGGATACAAGTGGAATTTATACACTATTCTGATCGGATTTGGTGGAATTTGTGGGAAGTCGACCAATCCATTTGTGGATCAATTTAGGATTCATGGTTCATGGATATCTCTTGCTGACTTAATGGAATAGAGATGTGGAATTATGTCACCGACAATGAGTATCGCCGTGCGTTCATTTGAATCTCATGTGGGTCAAACAGGCCCCCCAAAAAAAACAAGTTTCAGCGGGTTTTGTAATCGTTTGTTTTGCCAAACAGAATATCAAAACACATGAGCAAGGGTGTGAAGTTCTATTCCTAGAACACGTTTTCACTCATATGTTTGATGTTTTTTAATAATGTGGTAAAGCTATAATAGGTTTACATCTACAGAATACTACATACACACACATATTATATATATATACACATACGTGTGTATACGTCTACATAAAAATCGATATGTTTTTTATGTTCCATCCCCTGGATAATCCCAAATCGCCAGGATCTCTATCCTTGGCTCCACTGGCAGTCAGCGGCTGAGTGGGACATGTTGTTTTCAACGCTAGCGACTGGTTTCACAAATCGTTGGCTAAAGTGGTTTAATGATGTTTAATGTGAAAACCCAATGCCATAAACCTATCATTTGGAGATGGTACAAGCCATTTCTTGCAATATTAGGGATGGTTGATTTTTGGGTTTACCACATTACTTCGTTAGTTTGCGAATGTTTTTCACTGGAGTTTATGGTATATCATACTTAATTGGGTTTATGAACCAACCCAGAAGAAGGGGTAGCACATTGTAGAGACACATCCCGAACAACCGAATTTAGTTGGGAGGGGGATGCTGTTTCTTGAAATCGTTCTCAACATCTCAATCGAATTTTGTTGATCTGAGGACACTTCAACAGTCATTTCAGTGGTGTCTCCAGTGTCTCCACAACTTGATCGACAGACTCGACAGATGGTTGGTTACTCTCAGCATCAAACCATACCACTTTTGTTGCCAGGAGTCTTGCCAGAAGAGGCGATGTTGGAATATTGACCACCTCCCACTGTTTTTTTTTCTTTTTATGAGAGAGATTTTCCATTTGGGAAGCAATCCCTTTCCACTCTCATATGTTGACAGCAAGAACTGCCATTGGTCTCGTAATGCTACAGTAGTGTCCCACTGCCCGATGGCCGGCAGAGGATTTCCCAAAATGGCTTAAAATCCAGCATATAGGCAATGTAAGTTTCTTGTTGCTGATTGCAGCACTCAAAATTTCAGGTTGACTAATCTAGCTACTTCCAGGTGATGTTTCACCGCAAGCAGAGGCATTGGCACGCAGACCCTGGACATTTGCAGACAGTTCCTGGGCATTCAATTTACACATGGTGCTCAATATACGAAGAATCACAAATCTGGGCAAATTATTACAACCGCAGAACATGCTCACCATGAATGGTACTGTAGCAAGTAAAGTGAATCATACCAAGCACGCATTGTTTTGGGTTTGGAACTTGACTGAGATCTATGATTTTCAGACCCAAGTTCACCGGAAAGCTAGAGTGCATACATATGAAAAAACTATAGCAGGCAGAATATCAGATGTCTTGTTGTTGAATATTTATACATACATATATATATATATACATATTATCCTCTTAAATCGTGTACTGTACAATCGTCTCATTGTTCTGGCTCTTTGCAAAGATGACTAAGATGACAGCAAATCCAACAGCTGTTTTGAGGATGTTTGCCACTTGATACAGTGAATATCACCAATTTGCACAGAAACTGGTTGACACACCTCTGAGGGTACCCCAAATACGAATGCCTCCATATCTGGTTCAAAAGATGTTAAACAAAAGGTATGACCCCCACCGGATGGTCAAACCTGCAGTTTTGCGTGTTTCAATCCGCAGTGTTGTTGCCATTATGTTCTTCCTATCTTACTGAAGCTCCCCTGTTCTCTTGGTTAAAGTCCATTCAGATACCTTAAAGCCGCTTTTCCTTGTGCTGCTGCAGGTTCCCTGGGCGATTTAAGCCGGTGGCACTGGCCGCAGGCCTTGCTGTATATGGGATGGTAAGGGGGATAATAATGGGATTGTAGGGTTAGTAACTAAGAATGAGTAATCGGAAGATTTACAGACCCATATATATCTAGAGATAGATAGATGGATGGATAGATAGATAGATAGATAGATAGTTAGATAGATAGATACTAACGGAGGTACTGGATTCGTTGCTCCCTCCCCTTCGATTTGGTGTCACCAGGTTGTTTCCACACACAGGAAATCATTGAATCTTTGTACATGCCTCAAGTACAGAATCGCAAATCACTTTACTGCGGCTCTAAAGTGTTGTTCAGGGCCAGTTTTCCAGCACCAGCGGCACAGGTCGAAATATTGAGCTCCTGCTGGAACAAATCAAAGAGTTTGTCGCCAAGAGGGCCATGGGGAAATTGATATCTAATTCATATACATATATCTATATATTACAAAATATATAGTAGTTTTTGAAATTGATTTATGATTTGAACACCGGCAAGAAAAACCTGTTTTTTTTCCATGCCGCGTATCTAAGACAGGAATTGTCCAAAGGCGAAGCCCGTCTCTATGGGACCCACAAAGGTTCGAAACCACTACACCAGGATTTCTGGGGGGTGTTGGGGATACACTTGAGGAAAGAGATTATTTTGTGGTGGCAGGTACATCCCTATGAACGACAGCATGATGTGGTGTTGTTGTACGACTTATGGTAGCCCTAACAGCAGCAATGAGAAGTGTGGCATAAGTTTTGGTATCCTTAAGCTGCTGGCAAGGAATACTTCCGGCCCAACCTCCCGCTAAGCCACAGATCGATGGATCACAATTGTTGGTACTTAAATATGTATCCAGTTGTTTGATTAATTCAGATTAATCCAATTCTTTGACAGTTCCCCAAAGTATCCCCAAATCTTAAAATCGTGTTTAGTGGAACCGCAGATTCGGTGGTGAACAGTGGGTGTTCCCCCAGCCCATCCCATCCCATTGCCACACCCAGGTTTCAGCCACAAATGGTGGCATGTGACGAGCGGGGCGACATGGAGCAGGGGTGGAACATCGTGGCTAGTTTCTGCTACCTTCAAACAGCAGAAATTATGTATTTGATTATTTGCCAGTTCAAAAGCATCAATAAATTGATGTAAATTGTTCTCATGTTCGTTCAGGCTGGTTAATGTCAGGTTTGAAGATATGAACCTTGAATTGGATTTTTTTTATGCCATGGGCAAGTGAGCAGACTGACAGCTGACAAGTCACCAGACGTGGGACACAGGTGGATATCAGAAACAGAAAAAGGGGAGACCTCATGTGATATAACAGCAAAGAGTGATGGATGAGCTTGTGGATCATATATATGGTTCTATCATGTGTTTTCAGATGTTTGCCATGTTGCAATCTTATAGACCATGCGTGCCATGGTCAAGAACTGGATTATACAGCCATATTGGGGGATGGTCATCAATCCATCAGCAGGGATTACGTAAGGATTCCCATTATGGAATGGATGACCATAAACCACATACCATGTACCAACAACATTGCAACATAGAGTTTTTAATCCTGGGCTTGCTTCATCACTGGCGCCATGTCAGGTCGAAACTCGAGGAACTGAAGGAAGGTGTAAAAGCCTTGAAGATTCCAGACTACGACCCTGTTGGGCATCCCGGAGCCCCCTTTGTTGGTTGATCATGATCCGTTAACAGCACTGGGTATTACTCGTGTGTGCAAAAATAGCCAATGTCCTTTATAAGATTGATAATTCCGTTACATCATGTGGCATAATTTGTCATTATAAAAGATATATGAAAGGCGCATACATGTGGACAAGGCATGTTTGGACTCAATGCTCAATGGGTTGAGCCATAGCAGCTATGAACATGCAGCGACTCTGACATCACAATATAATTTCGATATTCGTGAGATGAACTTCTGCCACAGGACTTCATATGGATGATATACATATATACTAATTATTATACATTATGGACATTTCAAGATGTTGGTCTGTTGCGAAGCCTGAAATGGAAAGGGTTCCATTTGCATGGACGATGTCTAAGATCCAGTTTACATACTTGTATATGGCTCAGGAATTAAGGCCGGGAACCTGGAGGTTTCCTCATATTAAATATTGACAATTTATAAGAAGTTAATTTGTTGACTGAAGGTGCCACCCATTCAGTGTTTTAGAACAAACGCACCCAAATGTGGATTTTCCAGATCCGCATGATTTCCACATATTTCCGCAAAGGGTTGCTGAACTCAACAATGCTGTTGGTATTTGTTGGTTATATCCCTGTTTCAGTGGCTTGAAGCCCTTATTTATATACAGCCCATCTATGTCCCCAGTGACATATCCTCAATATATTACCAGATGTTCGTTGTGTCCCCATACTCCCAGTGAAGCTCATCAGATTAACCAAGGAGCTCCTCAGTGGTCCCGAGGGCCAAATCGAAGTGGCACGACATCCGGAGCCAGCGAGAAGGGCAGTGAAGGGCTGTCTTTTATCCTTGGAAAATGGTGATTTTACCATATTTTACCCATATTTTACCCATATTTTACCATATTTTACCGGCAAAAGTTAGACAATGAATGATATGGATTTTTTTGGCAAGAATGGGAGATACCATCAAACAACATCTCGATTTGAAACATGTTGAGATTCTCTTCGGAATTGCGGGTATACAGTATAAGCACGATTCATTTCAAGGAAACACTCCAGCAAATTTCGCTTCACCAACAATATGAGGGTATGATGCATCAAGAATCCGGCTGTGGACGCACCAAAGTAATCCTGTTTCCAATCCAACAATACCCCCCATGTGGGACCCCAACATGATTTTCAAGAACAGGTCTATGCAAAGCAGGAGGAAGTTCTGGGAAAGTATGATCAAAGTGGGATGGGATTACAATGGATGACGCTTGTGACTAACCATGACTAACCCTGGAGCTGTGGATGCTGTGCAGGACTGCAAGACGGTGGTCACTGGCATTGTGGGCTGTGCTGGGTTGCTCGCCGCTGAACTGGGGCTCATGTGGCAAGGATGAACCCCATTTGTTTTCGTTGGGCAAGAAGATTCATGTATGGATACCTTGCCAATCCTGACAGTATCAGATCTCGGATTTTCCTTCCAGACTTTCTGACGGGTAAAATAATCAGGTGGTTGCTGAGCCTCTTAATGAGAAGTTGCAAGATCAGGTTCAAAGCCCCAAAGACAGGGTAAGGGTCAAGCCCTGCGGTATTCAAGGGGTCAGACCATATAAGTTGCTAGGTGGAACGGTGGAACCACAACTTTTGATTGTCCGAAAATGCATTGCTTCCGCGGCAGGCAAAGCACTTTTCATCATGTTTCCCGTCCTGTGTCCTGCGAATAATCCTGACGTCGGAGCTTGCAAGGAACTGTCAGGGAACCAATTCTTCCCATGGTTTCAGCAGGATCGAGCCCTCAACTGCAACTGGCTGAGCATCAACTGCTTCCTCCTCACACTATTTAATCCCGGTCCACGTGGGCTACCATTTTGAGACATTGGCTAGTGGCATTTGGTCTCGTCCTACTTGTTCTCGTCTGTTGTTGACAATAAAACACTCATTGGTGGTTTCGGTTTATTTGCATTCCCATTTAGGAGGATAATTATGACTATCCTTTGAAGCGGTATTGAAACCACCAACCAGATCATGTTTCTCTCCCAACTGGGATGATGATTTGGATCACTTCCTGGAGAGTGTTTTCAAAGGCCCCAGTTGACCCCTGAAGGTGAAGCAACAACCGGGTCGTAACTCTTTTGATTTGGGAAAAATCTATAAACATCTACCCCAGGTACTCAGCGTTTGCGAAGTCCAAGTATCCCCAGCAAGCCCTTTTGCATTCCCATTGGGTATGATTGGGCCAATTGAGGCTTTCGTTGACGAAGTTTGGTGGATTGTGCGCTTGAAATCCCGATCAAAACGCAAGCTGCCTACTGTGATGAATTTTTGGGTGGGGTTTACCACCCACCAACTTCAGTTCCGTTCAGATGTGTATGGCTCAGAAAGCACCGAAAAATGGATGGGTTTCGTACCAAAATAGTTTTCCGAACTTAAGAAACATGTCCGCAACATTTCCACTTCATTGAGATTTATTGAAATTAGCCAAAATCAATCCCTTCTTCCTAGAAATAACCTACATATTCTCCAAGCAAAGTCCCAGCTTGGCGTTGGATCTATCCATGAATTGCGGTCTCAAACGTTCAGGCTATTCAATGTGAGGGGGGGATCATGTGGGATGGGTTTGTCCTCCAACAAAAATGAGGCTTTCCAAATGCTCACTCCAGGTCATAATCATTCTCAAGTGTTCACTATGATTTGCCATTTCTTTGATATATGTTTGTATAGTATCATCCCATATGGAGGTTTCCATAGCCATGGGGGATCTCCAATAGCTGGACGGTTTACAATGGAAAAAGTTCAAGCAATTATCCCGGCAAGAGACCCCAAACAGTGTGGGAATAGGGAGTACATAGGAAACTCTATATCTACCTTCGTCTCCCGCAACCGCGAAGACCGTGATCGTGAATGACAGATCAAGGACAAGACCAGACAGGAGCAGACAAGCCCTGCCTCGGATGCGTTCAATGCAAGAACTGTACACAGATGCAGACCAAGGACAAGACCAGACAATGGACACAAAGACGCGTTTACACACAGAGCCATTTACATAGAGAAGTTTTTACACAAGAACTTTTACAAACAGACGCGCTTACACAAAAGCTTTTACACACAGAAGTCTCTACATACAGAAGCTTTTATACGCAGACGTGTTTAGAGGCAGAAGCTTTTACATAGAGAAGTCTTTACAAAGAGGAGCTTGTACACAGAGGAGCCTTTTACGCAAAGGAACTGTTTTACATGTATGAATTTCCAAATCGCAATTTTACACCAGTTTTTGTCGTTCGACCTTCCTTTCGTGTGAAAGGGTTGCATCTCAAGCTGCAAAATCGAAATTTCACACCAGTTTTTGCAGCTCGGCCTCCATCGTGCGAAAGGTTTGCATCTGAAGTTGCAAAATCGCAATCTTATACCAGTCTTATTTCGTGGTTGCCCAATCGCAGTTTTGCACCAGTTTTTGCCGTTCGACCTCCATTTCATGCGACAGGGTTGCATCTGAAGTTGCAAAATTTGCACCGCCACAACAAGAGCGATCCGATGCGCACAAAGTGACGAGAGGGTTGCGGGAGCACATGTTCTTTCACAAAACCACCAAAAATGAACATTGATGTCAAAAACGGCGTTTCACCCGTGCCAGGTCTCAGCCACTTTTTTGTCAAGGTCTACGAAGTACTGCGCCTGCCACGAAAAATGAGCCCAAGGTCATCGAAGTATTGCGCCTGCCACGCGACATCATCATCATAATCAGATTCGACGACGGTTTCACAAAACGCAAGTTTCAACACTTTCAAAACGTCGTCCAAATTCACCAAAGACTGCACCTCACCAGCCACGAAAAATGAGCTCCAAATAAAAGCACTTCTCATTTTTGACCCACGCCTGCCAACGTTTTAGCAAAGTGCAGAATGCCCCACGCCTGCCACGCGGATGAAAAAGTGTCCGATGTCATGCACCTGCCACGCACAAAGACATTGCAGACCCCTAAATGTCCAGGATGTCCCACGCATAGCTAAAAACAACGAGCACGGTGCGCTAGTAAAACGACACCTTTGGAAAAGGCCAACATCGCGCCGCAAACTTGTGCGAGCCTGCGCAGTCGAAACGCACATGGACATCTCAAGGGCACTTTTTAATTTTAAATGAGACTTTGCAAATGACGGGGCCCAGAAGAAGCAAAATCGGCGACGCAGACCTTGTGCGAGCCTGCGCAGTCGAAACGCACATGGACATTCAACAAGACGAGCCGCTTTATGCGAGAATCTGCAGCAAACATTTCGAAACCCACATGGAGCCCCCTGATCCAACACCCGGCCTTTACTACGATCGCAACACCCCCTCACTCACTGTTTGGGGAAGAATTGATGATAACCGGGGGTACCCCCATGACTCAGGAAACACTGATATAATCCGTTATACTCCCATACCATCCCTAGCTAGTTTTCCCGGATCCACCTCAAAAAACGACCTTCAGGTTGATCCCCACCATCGAAGCCATCAAGGCAAAGAAAGACATCGCTTTGGCCAATAAGGCGCATGTCAAACAGAAAATCCACAGTTTTTGTTGTTTCACCTAGAAGGATTCTAATATTCAGATCTATTCAGTATGTTCTTTTGTTGGGATTCTACATGGTTCAGATTTGGTGAATTTGGGAAACCAGATTTGAGAAACCTCTATTTACCCAATCTGGGATGCTCTATTCATTCCACAACAGGGGAGATCTAGTGTTTATATGTCTTTGTTAGTTCAAAAAATTCGTTTCCGTGAAGTTTCGCCCATTTTGCTTAATTGTCAAAATCTTAGCTGATGAATGGAGGGGTACACGCCAAAAATAAAATTCGTGATACATGTACAAGTAATTACATAACAAGTAAAGATGATATCTCCATGCAGGTTATCCCAACTGAAACCTATCAAATCTCTTTGCAAGATCAAAACAATATAAAGTCGAGAAACATTGTAAAACCTCTTACTACGTAGCGAAATCCTATGAACGAGGCAAAAAAAGGGAACCCCATATCAAACCATGTGACTTTGGTACCAGGAGACCATCATCGCTGGCGGCCCGGTGATTGCCCCTTTGATCGAGGAGTATGGCGTTAGCATGTTGTGACCCGGCGAGACCGTGTGTAGAGCCCTTTGTTTGAACATGATTCAGAGTTTTTCACCATCAAAGATATGAGATGTAACGCCGTTTTTTGGCCATATATCAGAATGTAGTCATCCTTTATGATATTCAAAGGCGTTTGGACAAACAGACCTCAAACAGATGGGAATACGTCTTAAATATATTATTTTGATGTGAAATGACATGATATGATTCGATGTATACATATTCTTATATACATGCATATATACATGCATATATACATGCATATATATATATGAATATATATATATATGTATTTGAATACTTATTATATATATATATACATACATGCAAAAAATACATGTAACTACATATAAATGCATGTGTATATAAATATTTTTTCATTTGTTTAGAAATGTATTTATGTCTATGCACATATTTACATATACATACATGTATCTATTTCCATATGCTCTGCACGCACACGTATTTACGATTATTTGCATTTAGATATACGTGTATATTTGTAAATATTAAATTATGTACATGCAGTTACATTCATATTGATATGTATATGCAGATTTGTTTTTGTATGTATATATGTTGCTCTATGTATGTATATACATATGTCCATATGCGTACTTGTTCAACTTATATTTACATTGACATGCATATGTATGTGTTTTTTTCCGGTAAATGCATATTTATATATGTATATTTATGTATATATATACATCTATGTACATGTTTTTGCACTTGTAAGAAAACATAAACATCCGTACGGCCCGGAAATCGGACCAGCGTTTTCATCGTTTTTGAAGATCATGATCCTTTGCAATTGCAGAAAATGCTGTGTTTTGCACATGTACACAGCCATTTTTATGCACATTCTATCGCAAATTACAGTATGTCTGGATA
>BGPT01001239.1:61134-71825 GCA_003297045.1 Symbiodinium sp. clade C Y103 | reverse complement strand
AAGTACCGAAGACGTGTTAAGCGTAACAAAATTTGATGTTCATCGAAGTACCGAAGACGTGTTAAGCGTAACATCATTTGATGTTCACCGAAGTACCGAAGACGTGTCTCCATAGATGCCCGATTGTGAAAACGAAGACAAATGACGTTATTGCACCCCCCCCCCACCACCCCCCCTGCGAAATAAAAAACGAAGACGAATGACGTTATTGCACCCCCCCCCACCCCACCCCCACCCCAAAAAACTTCGAACGCAATAAAATGCAAAAACGCTGGTCCGGTTTTCGGGCCGTAGGCAAAAACATGAAGCTTCAGCAAAAAAGCAAAAGGCACAAGGAAGAATATATAATGTGATAAACCCAATGCCATCTGCACTATCCCCAAGTCATCACCATTATGGGATTCCAACCATCCCCAAATGGTAGGTTTATTGGGCTTCTAACATGATCCCTATCATGGCCCCATCCTCGATGATGAAATCTCCATCCTTAAGCGTTGGCTTCTCGCCGTTGCTGGTGTTCTGGCAGGGCGAGAGCACAGCTGAAAAAAAATCTGAATTTGACCAACAAACTAGGGATAATTCATGGTTATTCATGATATATGATGGGGAAATTGACATACAATGAAGATATAATGGGATATGAAAGCTGGTTGCCCTCCAGTGGTTATGCATATTCTTGCTATAGCTCTGGAAAGTCATAATCTTTTAAGACGGCAAATCATTGAACGAAATTCGCGATGGTTTCCATAGTCACGTAAAATTGCCAGAGGGTAATGTTTAGTACAGTATTTCATGATCTACTGTTTTGGGTGTGCCAATATTCTGACCCCCTACCCGGTGGGGCCGATCAACAAGTTGCTTCCAGAACACTGCCATATATGATTTGAAACACTTTTTACCTGCCACACGCAGGTGTGTCCGTCAAATTTCCCTTCTAATTCTGGACTTGTTGAGTCTTCCCATAGTTCATCGGAATGTGAATCCATGGAGATTAGTTTTAAAACATACAGGTACTAAACATGAACAGTCATGACACCCTTCTTGACTTGTTTGCCTTTGGTGAATGATGTGCTCTGATTCACAAATCGTTGTGGACAAAAACGCAAAAAGCATCATCCCAGATTAGCCGTAGCCCAAAAAATATAAAACCAATTTGATTTTAGAGTTGTACCGTTCCATCTTTTTGGGGGGTGTATTTGTAATTAGAGGATAAACTATATAAACTGAAGAGCATCCAAAACTGGGATGCACATCCAACTACAGCATAACATCTGTTAAACCAGCCATTCATCCAACATCATCCAATTACGTAATTTGTTCATTTCTAGTATGAAAATCCATCCATAACCATCCATGTTTTGAAGGGATTTCACTTTTTTGGCCGATACTCACGTGACAAGTTGCACTCAATTTGCCCAACCACAACCGTCCAACCTAGTGCCGCTTCCCGGCAAAGTTGCCGTGCTTGGTTCGCTTGGGCCATCTGGCAGTGCCAAAAATAGGTATGGTACTTCTATGGCAAATCATACAGCATGGTGAAATAATACTAGATATGATGTATATAGAATATAATCATATAGTGTATGTATATATGTATATGTATATCAAATAATCGAAGATACAGCATGGTGAACCCCAAACATGCCACTATATAATTATGGTATATATATATAGATACAATATGATACAATGATATACAAGCAGAGAGAAAACTATTCAACGAATAAACCTGTTCTACCAACAAACCATGGTACAGTACATCAAAACAACAAAAGGGCTAACTCCTCACTAAATTCTCTGTTTGCAAGCATAAATTGTCATGTTTCGAATCTGCGGATGGCTGTTACACGGTCTTACATAATGATACATATATTTGCTGATTGAGGCGTTGAAGTCTGGCATTGCGAGATTCCCCTCTGATCTTTAACGTATTGATCAGGCCCTTGCAAGGTTGCTGTCGACCAGAATACATCAGAATACCCCACCACTGGCAGCGTGCGATGTTGCACTCATGACTAGCCCTAGATCCCAATATCAACCCGAAGACCTACTAATCTCCAGTCGCTCTACCCACAATATGCGCCTAGTGAGTCTAGTGGGTAAAACTTCCAATTGCTGGGACATCACCAGCCAGTTTCTGGTTGAAACCAATCATTCAACTTCCGCTCTTCACCCCATGTTCCACGTGGTTTCCCTGATGGTGTTCGTTTTCACCCACCTTCTCACGCCGCTTCTTCATCTCCAAACATTTCTGAAGACCTTGCGAAGACAAGCCGCTGCTGCCTGGCAGTGAAATTTTAGGCGAGAGTTGGGCGATATAAAAAAAAAAAAACAACTGTGGAAGAAATCCTGCACCCAGTTGATAACTGGTTTATCGCATCATGGACAGTGTTTCATAGTAAATGTATTTAACAACTAATGATTGATATGATACTGAGTTTATTTCGGTGTGATTATTGGATATGATGTTTGGGATTGTCTCACAACAGGGGAAACCAACCATGGGATGTTGGCATACCATACTCTGAGTTGTCAAAAACCAACAGTACCGTACTCTGGCTGTCACATCAAAATGTTTGGTAATTTGGATAAACGTACAGAAATTTTGACTATCAAAATACCAACTTCATCCAACTTCCATCTACCATTTGAACCATCAGTTTCCCATCTTGGTTTTAAGAATCATTCACCCCCAATGTCAGACTGCCATTGAACAGTGAATTAAGTTTTCTCATGTTGCTTCACGTCAGGTGAAGCATCTCCATCCTCTGTTGGTAGTGTGGGCTGTCAACCCAACCTACCCAAGTCCCGTTTTGCGCCGGTTTGAAACATCGCTGAAAGCACCCAACAGATCATTGCATTATGGTCATTGTGGCTGTTGCATTACCCTTTGGTAAACTAACATAGCTATGGAAAATCACCATTTTTAATGGGAAAATCCACTATAAATGGCCATTTTCCATAGATATGTTAGCTTACCAGAGGGTACATTTGCCTACCATTCCACCCTGTTTCATTTCTGGTCTATCCATCTGTGGCCGATGTCGATTCCCGCCATTTCATCTCGACAAGACCAGGAGCTGTGCAGTCCGTAACCAAAAAAACCTTCGTTCGTAAAGTGCAGTAAACGAAATGTTCATCACCATGTGTGGTGTGTTCGTTATGAAATCTGAGAAAAGCACCAAAGCTCACCAAAACGACCATCCTTGGGAAATTTCATGAAATTCATGGATTTTGTTCACTACTTACCATCCACTTCTTGGTATCGGTCCCCTTAGGCCCTGAATGGCACCTGGTCTGCAGTCCTGAGCGATGTGTAAAACCCATGGGGAAAACCCCAGGAAAATCGGCTACAAATGGTTGAAGTTCCACATCTGTCCTAGTTTACCCTAGGGTATACGATTGGGTTTATAACTATTTATAACCCATTGATCTACGAGTAACTAGGGATATTCCATATCATAACATATTATAACATGCTACAACTGGGGTATTTCATATAATTACCCACTCAATCTCATCCCCTGATCCCAAAACAAACACCCCATTTCAATGGTCCTACATACTGTATGTGGATTCATCCCTTGCTAAACCATGGTTTCTGGGGGTGTGTTTAATTTCAGAGGGATCGCATTGTTCCTATTTCTTTTACGCCACATCACCAAAAGAACATGATCAAATACATGGAATATGTCCCTACATTGTTGGTTGTATCCCCTAACAGATCCCCCATGATGCCAAACATCATGGGCTACCAATTGTGTTTCATCCAAACCATGTCAAGCACAGGCACGTCTTAGATCTTAGACCTTTCTTGACTTCACTGTATGGCGCTGCTGATCTCAGAACTGGGTTCTCACTATGCCCACAGTTCCCAGTTCCAATCGTTTCAATTCGTTCGATGATCCTCTCAATTCGTTCGAATAACCCTCCCTCCCTATGGATAATTACCACTTCCTTCGCGAAGGTACGTCCGTCATACCCAACAGATCATACCACATACTTCCGATCCGAAGCTACGGCGGGATTTAGGGGGCCCGTATGACACATTATATACATACATATACATACATTATTTATGTGGGAATACCTATGGGATATAAAATGATATAAATATCTATGGGGTAGATTAGTATGTTATAAAAGTTATCTATGGGTTATAAATATAATTCCATGTATATTTATATATATATATGTATAGTAATCCCCAAAAAGATTCCAAAAAGTAGAATCCTACTAAACCATTGATAAATCTGATAAACCCAAGTAATAAACCATTACATAAAACAACCACGACTGGGGGTCATGTTACATATGTTACATCATCCCAAAGAAGAGGGTATACAAAATAATCAACCATGATTTGGGGATGGTTTATTATTGGGTTTATACAAACTTATACAAATACCCTCTGGTAAACTGACATAACTATGGAAAATCACCTTTTTTTTATGGGAAAATCCACTATAAATGGTCATTTTCAATAGCTATGTTAGTTCACCAGAGGGTACATATCCCCAATGAACTACTTGCGACTAGGCCTGCACTTTTCACAGTCCTCCAGAGATGTGCCGGGACGTGAGGCCTGGATGTTGCCATGTCTTCATGGGGATTCCAGCAGCAAAATGGTGATTTGATCATGAACAAATGGGGGTTTCATCATAAAAATCACTGGATTGGTTTAAGGGAAAATTTACAGGAACGCCCCATATTTCATGGGAAAATCCCATGGTTTCCTGCAAATTGTCCCTTCAACCAATCCATAGAAAAAAATGAGAAATTTGTAAAGAACTGTGATCAGCAATGGATTGGTTTAGACAACATGTTACAGGACACTATTTTTGGGGGTGGATAATTGAGGAGGTTCCTGTACACTGTCCCCTGCGAACTTCAATATAATTGGTCATCATCAATGATACGACATCATTGCTAACATGAATTTATAATATATGTATGATAAGTGATCATCATGATAACTCCTGTGAAATTACCTCAAAAGCAGTAATAACTACAAATAGAATAAATATTAGAAATAATCTGCAGATGTCCCAACGGCTTGCAACGATCATTTACAATTCATAATACTAATATGACAACTATAGATATATCATTTCATTTTACCATATTATCACCATATGTTCACCATATAATCTTGAATATACTATATAATCTGCATTTCACCATATTTCGACTATCATTTTTGCTTGTGCCATGTTCTACAGGCCATTTTCAACTCATTCGGCACAGTAGCTGTTCAGCCCAGCAAGCCTCTCCATGAGATTTTGAGCTGGTCAGTAGATATCCAGATTGCAACAGATCAAGTTGTACACTATCCATCCACTCAGCTTTCCCATTTGTTTGATTGATCATCAATTCATTTTTTCCCCCTATTTCGCCGTTAAAAAAAAAAAGAAGTTATGGACAAACACCTTACCCATCCAACGGTTTATCCATTTTTGGGTCGCCTCCAGCGCTTCATTGGTTCCCCCTTGCGCAACTGAGCGCCCCGGCCGTTTCAGCCCTGGTGGAAGCCTGGAGAAATGCTGAAGAACAAAGCTATGGACGATGGGCCGTTTATAATGGGTAAATCATCTATAATCATCACCCTCTTATAATTTTATACGTATTTACCATGATTTACCTATTATATATTTGATATATATCCATAGCTATGTAACGTCGCCCATGATTTACCTGGTCAAAGGGTGCTGCTCCATAGCTCTGCTCAAGTACCAGAGGGCATGTTTACACGTTTTAACTGGGTGTTGAAACCCGAAAAAGATGGGAAAACATGGGCGTGTCTAAAAATTGGGGTATACCACAAAATAGTCCTTTTATAGTAGGGAAAAAGATCAGCAAAACCATTGGATTTTGAGGTACCTTATTTTCAGACAAAGTGGGTCCAGCCCCGGCGGTGCCACCAATATGCAAACATAGATATACTATGTCTGGGCATGTCTTGTTGTCATTAGTTTCAAGTGTCATACTTAGAATATATGACTATTGTAGTCTATGATTTTTGTATGTAGTTATACAATGTTATATACGTGTATACACGCATGTATATCATGATATTTGTATATCCGCAGGGCGGGGGTGCCGCCCAGAGGTTTATCATGGGACCTACTCCAGGGTTTGTTTGGGGTTTCATGTGTTTTTTTTAATACCGCGCTAATAATATGATCTTACTTTCAAGGCTTAGTTGGGGTTTCATGTCAGATTCGGCTCTTTGGGTTTAAGATTTAGGGTTTTGTGTTTTGGAAAGAAGTATCGTCAGCCAAGTTGCCATTTGGCCGACATCCCAGAAAGCAAAAAACACTGGCCCTGCGCAGTTTTAAAATCCACTTCGCTGGGCAGCACCCCCGGTCCTGGCTGTATAGATATATATATATATATATAAGATATATACACATATAATTACATGGAGGTTTCCTAAAATAGGGATACCCCCAAATCATCCATTTTAATAGAATTTTCCATTATATACCATCCATTTTTGGGATACCTCCATTTTAGGAAACCACCATATATAAGTATGCAGTTCTGTTGTTACCATCTCCGTGATTTACACCAAGTCCTCTCCTGGTTTTTGCAGCTTTCCGTCCAGCCTGGCTGTGGCACACCGGCGGCGGCTGAGGCTTCTCCGCCTTAAGACCTGGTCGTGACATTGTATGAGACCAAAACAATGGAATGAAATGATGTATATATATATAATATGTAATATGTGCACTATTTTATCACTAATGTAGGATAATGTAATATGTAAAACTCAAGGTTACATACCATATTTCCAACACGCATATATGTAGGATATATAAAAACAAGCGGTTAAATCATTAATACTAATACATACTAATACTATTTCTGTGCCCAGTATATGCTATGTTGCATACCATATTTCCAACACATATATTTACATTCCCTATGGATCCAAACACTCCCTTCTGGAAGGTACAAACTCCCGCTAAATCATACCGCACTCGTACTTCTTAAGAGTGTACGGCTGGATCCATAGGGTATGAAGTTTTTACAGGTGTATAAACCATAAATATACATATTATATCATATTGATTCATATTGTATATGTATATTAATATACACGGAACAACAGGAAGATAGAGGTTAACTGCCAAGACTTATATAGAATAAGGGAACTATTTGACGATAGAGGAAACAAATTCCTGAATGACAACGCTCACAAACATATTATTGCTGGTTACGGTAATGCGTTTTTACAGTGCGGATGTCCACTGAGATACCAATGTTGAAGGGAACAATGGAATACCAACAGAATGTTCCAAGGATAACGATGGAACTTTGCAAGGACACCATTGATTTTGATAACTCAAATACATGGGGGATTTGGACTTCGTACTCTGCATCAGATTGTTATACGAAGAAATGGATGGAGGTCAATAGAGGGTTAGTGTTGGAGTCGATAGAATCACAATTGTAGTTTGAGGTAGTTAAGGGATATATGCACTGGGGTGGTTTGAAACTTGCCAGAAACCGCGGATTTACCACACATGGAGGTTTTAGTCTATGTGTTTCCGTTTAATCCGCCGACCCCTGCCGACAGCTGGGGGAGCGCGTTAGAGGAGGAATAAATGTTGGATTTTGGGAGATATATGAATAAATTTGATATATCGACACTTGTCCCTAGGTCAAAATTGATGATCACCCCAGTGAATATGACTGGAATCCTGGGCTCTACAGGTCCAACTGCCAGGCGCAGTTGGATCCAGCCGCCTATGGATCTGGTATCAAGTGCTCAAGAAATTAGCGCGAAATGGCGCACGGTAATACACCAAACTTAGGAAAATCAAAGAGGAACAAGGTCATCATGTAATACATGAATTAGATTGAATTAGTGATGCAAATTCATGTAAAAGAAATTGCAAGTTGTGACCATCCTACTTTGAGGTTGCTCCGAGTCAGTATCTTCATTAAGGCTAGGCTTGCACATGTTGGAACCGTTCATACCAGCCAGTTTCCCACATGGCATGATCTTCTAATCTGTGCTCCTCTGGGCTTTGAACATTTACCATCATATCTCCAAACTCCACACGTCTCTGAATTTTGCAAATCAATCGCACAGATGGCCTATATCATCGAATGGGTACAGCTGTCAAGTTTCAAACCATATGGACACAAAAGCTTCTTCAAAAACCAGGAAACACTGGGTTTCTTACAATCACAAGGCTGTCGAAAAACAAAGACATTTTTTTCAACAGTGTCGACAAATGGTTGATCCTTGAATCTTCTTTGTGTATACTTTTTATTGTGGTGGTAAAAAAGCCTATGGCATCCTATCGCTATACATCTGTTAGTTGTTTTCGCATTGTTTATACCAGTACACTCTTGGCTATTCCCCCAGTCTTGTTGATGATATACCCATTTGATGTGTGTGAAATCCCAATTCCTGCTGCTTCACCCTCCAATTTTGAAACACCATCATTTCATTTCCGAAATGTTGCTGGTTATAATATATCATTTTCCCACACAGTGGTGTAAACCAGAGTAACTAGTTCGATATATCTACCATAAATCCGAGTGAAATGGGAGTTATGTTCACTGACTTAGCCCATGGGGCACTAATTTGGTGGCTTAGCATTCCTTTGGCTTCTTAACCCCCTCACTTGTATCTGTATCCCGCCTTCACTGCTGACCGGGACCTCGGCAATGACCTCCGCAACCTGCGCCGGTTTGCCAAGCTGAGAATGGAAGCGCTCCAAAGGGGATTTTTGTGCAACAAAAACGACTATATATCGTCTACAAGAAAACTTGGTGTATACCATCTAGAAATGTCAAGATTGTACAAATATGTACATATACTAATTACATTTACAATTTACAATTACTGTATATAAATGGATGTAATCCTAGAAAAAATCCCATCCGTCCCAACTATGGGGAAGGAGCATCACTGGGATTGACAATAGTTGCGAGTTGTTGTTCTTGTTGGTGGTTCACAAATTGAAAAATCATAAGGTCAAACGCATGAATGGTTTGTGTGATTGTGAGGGGAAAAATATGCAGGGTCTATGGCAACGGTTCTGACAAAAATAGCGAAAGGCACAGATGGCTTCAATTACCGAGTGACGATTAGAAGAAAGTAATTCGAGGATCATGAGGAGCCGAAATGGCAATGATAACCACAATCCTATTGAGAATATAGTTATGGCTCAAAAACCCTGGTCCCCTAGCCTAAAATAGCTGGGATCTATGGATGCTTATTCCCCCCAATTGAAATAGTAGGTTTTGACCCATCCCCATATTCTGATGCAACAAACCATTGGATTTCAACAACAGAAGCACCAGCCGGTTTGCGGAATCTCACGAATCTATCTGCTCTGCATCGGATGTGCATAGATTTGATTTGATATTCTGCGCCTATATTGAGGTTTCCTAAAATAGGGATACCCCCAAATCATCCATTTTGGTAGGGTTTTCCCTTATAAACCATCCATTTTGGGGTACCTCCATTTATGGAAACCTCCATATTCCTTCCTACTTCAATCATGCCATTCTTATCTCAACTCTGGTAGTTCCGTTTTTGTTGCATCTTGTTTCACTTCTTGCAAGTCCACTATCTAGGCTACAACTAACCTCTCAACTTTGCATTCACCTTGTTTTACCTAGATATGTACAGTACCCATTGTGCTAAAAGCCGAACTGTTCTGATACTTTGTTTTGGGTTGACTCTTGAAAAAGGCCATCCCATAGTCCTGGTCTCCCTATTTCTCCACTTGCATCCCCAGCAATGGTGTATCCCATTTCAATCCATTAAAAAACAATGCAGACTGGCGAACTCCCCACACGGGCCTGGTCCTCCCACCTTTCTTGGGGGGTTAAAACCCTATAGATCACCGTGGAACAACGACCCATGTTTTCACCATGGCATTTTTTCAGGCCCAAAGGCGCCTCAGCTTCAGTCTGCTCCTGCTGCAGGTAGCGATGCCGGTCCTGGAATGCGATGGGATGGGGAGCCCACCACAAAAAAACTGGCTAGGAGACCAACAATAGGTACTGTATACCCTCTGGTAAACTAACATAGCTATTGAAAATGGGCCATTTATAGTGGATTTTCCCATTAAAAATAGTGATTTTCCATAGCTATGTTAGTTTACCAGAGGGTATACAGTAAATGGAGATTTCCTAAAATGTGGAAAAGATTCGCCTTAGAAACCCCAATAGTATGGGAAGATTCTGGGAATGAAGCTCCCATCACTGAGGGTCCCCATAAAAATTCGTGGACATCCACCTACAGTTTAAGTGATATTTCACTGCCCCTAATCAGGATGTCGAAGACCAGCCCTAGATCAGTAGGGTTTTAGATAAGTATGGTTTTTAGCATTCCCCAAAAGTCAGAAACAAGATGTTTTCTGAAATAACAGGAGTTTTTTGGAAACATTTGAGAAAATTTGGGATAGGTAAAGTCTCTTGAAGGAACCACTTGCCACTTGCCCCTTGACCAAGTGCCTATTGCAANAAACATTTGAGAAAATTTGGGATAGGTAAAGTCTCTTGAAGGAACCACTTGCCACTTGCCCCTTGACCAAGTGCCTATTGCAACCTCTCTTGGAATTTCGTGGAAAACCTTCTTAGTTGGCAATATGAATGCAATGAGTGTTGTAAAAACATATGAGTTTTGGTGGCTAAATTTCCTTGCCCCTACCACTTGCTGGAGC
>BGPT01001239.1:24611-32111 GCA_003297045.1 Symbiodinium sp. clade C Y103 | reverse complement strand
CCTTGTTCTGAGGTCGGTTCCGGTTTCCCTAAGATCGTGGTGGTCTTGCCGGTTCCTGTTTGACCATAGCAGAACAAGCAAGTGCTAAAACCCTGCAGGGAGTGCTCCACCATCTTTTCAGCCATCAGCTGATAGCACCTTTCCTGACTTACAAATGATCCAGATGTGGCATCACTACTGTCCATCACGTAGTCGAAAGCAAACTCCCTTGGGGCTTTACCTCACAGCGGCGACCCACAAAAGCAACTCTCCCCTATGAAACATTTGATCGTGGAGTTCAAACCAAAAGAACGTATATACATTATGTACAACATTGTACTTTCAACACTAAACTAGCGAATTTGGGCTGGGAACTTTCAGGTGGTTTTCGTGTTTTGAGATATTTAGCCAAACAGGAAATGATTCATGGTCAGTGGAGTCATGTAAACAAAATTCAAACTGACCGAGTGCGGACAGTTTTGGACAGGCGGCTTCCATTCCCATCGGCTTCAAGAATGATGACGTTGTCACCTGAGCGGCTCCAACAAATCTACTGACCTGTTGTGTTCACGAGTGGTCACCGTGCTAAAACGCGGCCGAAAAATAATCGGTTTAAAACAGTTGGTTCATCGAAATTCCAGCAATCGTATAGATCATAGATTGCAAATCTTCCCATCAAACCATCCTCTTTAAATAAGGTTTCTGTGTATCTACACGTTAGCATAGAAATGCATAGAGTCATTTGCAACTTGTAACCAACATGGTGAGCTGACTCAGATCCGAACGCACTCTCAGGCACTGCGGCTGGCCGGCTTCACACGGAACCAACGGTCGCAGCCGCACGCCAATTCGAATGCATTCACTCTGATCAGCCATGGATGAGCGTGAAAGGGACAGAACAAGCAAAAAAGAGACACTTAAGATCAGACTGGATGATCAAAAACTGTAGATACAGTATAGTCACAAGAATCATGCATTGTCTTGAACAAGAGTAATTCTAGATCGTCACCGTTTTGATTGCCTCCGCTGAATTGTAAATGGGCCGTGAATGACTCAAGGAATGGCAGGTCTAGTGCCCATGGGATGTTCGTTGCTTTATCTGTTTCTCCAGCATCCTGCTCATCTCTGCTCCATTTGCAACTGCATCATTCAACAGAGTTCGAATCGCAACTTGTGTTCTCTCATGTTAAATAAATTCAATCCTGCCTTGATCCGATGCCATCGAGTGGTTGCAACATCAAGGAAGCAACAGGGCGGTTGCAGCATGTTGGATTCTCCACACCCTGACGTGTATACTGGAATCATCTGGAATACCATGGCGATATACGTAGTGACAAAGGTTCCGGGAGAGCTGACAGGCTTTCCAAACCTGTGATGGCGGGATTTGAAGGTCTGCCAGCACACAGATCTTCCAGAGATCTAACTGCTCAAAAAGTGCTCCAAGGTCTCATGCTCAAGACTGGGCGAAATGTTTGTTTAGCTGTGTCTTGCTTGGATTGATGGTGAATGTGGATCCTCATCCAATTGAAGAGTGAGTAGATGAAACTACTGGTACAGCTCACACGGCATTGGACGACTAAAATCCTTGCTTCTGCACTGACAGCACAAGCAATCCATTCAGCTTTTTTATAGCGGTAACGGAATGGACATGTCCCCGGTATCTTATAGTTACATATAATACAGATTAATATAGTAGTACTTTATCTGTCGTTAAATAAGTCCTGCAGAACCAGCTTCCAGCTTTTGCTCCCTCCACAGCTTGTCTCTCTCTCAACATCTTCACCACCTCTTCCGCCGCGTTTCGCAGCTGCTCCGTCAGGGACACATCCTCCAGGAGACGCTGCAGGGAGGGGATGCTGTTGGTGCAGCCCTCGAAGGGAGCTTCACATACCAAGGGCAAAAGGTCCAAGGCTGCCTGCTTCACTTCTTTGGCAGGATCGTGAAGCATTTTCAACAAGGGATCAAGCAGCAACTCCATCTGATCCAGCACATCATCAATCTTACCCACTTGCAGTTTGCTGTCAGGGCCATCGGACTTTATCTCATCCGAAATGGCCACCAGGAACTGCAGCAAATTCTGAAGTCCTATGGCCGCAGCCATCCGCACTGGCCAATCGACATCTTCCAATCGAACGGCCAGGACTTCAACGGCCCCGCGCACGGTGCTGGGACTACCGCCCTGCGCCAGCCATGCCACGGCATCGATGGCCGCCCAGCGCACGGGCCAGGCACGATCCGTCAGCAGCCGTGCGGCGCTCTGCACCGCTGCAGCGTTGCCCGGCACTGCGAGGTGCGCCAAGGTGCGGAGGGCCACGCGGCGCACGTCCACGGAGAGGTCCTGGGCCGTCACGGAAGGTCTGGATGTCACACATGGGAGTATCATGATCCATTCTGGAAATTCCAAGTAACCAGCCTTCATTTCGGGGATTCTCTGGATTCTAGAATGGGTCGTGGATTCATTTGGATTCCCAAATGAAACTCTTTGGGATCCTCCAAACTCTTCAATGCTGCGGCCATCGCTGCATCAGCGCTTTCCCTGTCCTGCAGCCATGGGGGAGGGCTGGGGTCCCGTTAAAATTCAGCAATTCACTTGGACTTGTCACCAAAGACAGCCTGTTTGACCAAGAAAAGGACATGTTTCTCAAAAAGAAGCGGGCGTTTGGAGGAAATCTGTGTCATCTCTGTAAACACAGTAGCTTCCCAGGAAAACCTGGGTGTCTGAAAATGCGGTAAAACATGGTAAAACCGCAAAACGGCAATTTCAAGAAAATCCATGAAAAAATGGTGATAAACCATGGATCCTGTTGTGCAATCCCATTTTTGAACAATCCCCTGCCTCTTCATCTGGGCGACTACTGGTCGAAGCTGCCAGTGCGGAAACTGCCTCGGAGCTTTGGACAACAACATGGTCCATTTGATGGCCAATCTATGCGAATCTTGCTTATCCTGCTATATCCCAACTAGTAACAAAAGATTTGTTAGTATTCAGTATCCAACTTTCACCCATAGTTTGTTGATATGATTTAATGGTCAGTTGTGGTGAATTCCTCTAAAAATTTCATTGAATTCCCAATTTTTTCCCTATGGATCAAACATATTTATAACATCATAAACCCCTATAAACCCAACATTTTTCCATGGGTGACCCGGTGACCCCCGTTGTTTTTTTTCCTAACTCCCGCTGCAAGGTGCGGTGGCTCGGACCATGGCGTCTTCGCTGGCCAGGCGGTTGGAACAGCCAGACAGCAGCAGAGGACCGGCCTGGACAGGCAACTATTAGGATATATCATTATATAGTATAGATATATTACATATTATATAGATATAGATATGATATATCTATATCGATATCTATATATTTAATATACATATTATCATATATAATATTTGTACATATATATATATATACATCTATTATGATAATGAGATTTTGGGATTCGCTATGGGATGCCATGGGATTTTCTGTTGGATTTTCGCATTTTCCATAGGATTCATTCATTGATTCATTCGTCACACTGCTCGGGTTCGAGCTGATCGTCGCCCAGCTTAGACTTGCACCCATGTCAAAAGAGAAAAACTGAACCTAAGGCTCTGTGAATCATTGATCATAATGGATACTTAATGAATCTTAATGGGTACGTAATGGGATTTACCCTCCGGCAATCAAATTGTGGCTGGGAGTGAAATCTCTTATAAATGGGACAGTTCAGTGGGAAATCATCTATAACAGGAAGACATCAGCACGGAACAGTTGGTCACAGGGGTCACCGAAGAGGGATGGTTGCACTTGGGGGTGTAACTCGGATTATTGGGAGTAGAACTTCGGCAGCTAAGATGAAAAGACTTGTTTGAAGATGTGGCCAAGGTCTTTATCTGGTTGATTCTTGAAGGATTCTCCTGTGGCTTGATGGGTGTCAGACCACATGATCCACATTCCAAACAATGATGTCATTAGCTTCACTTTTTAAATCGAGATCCTGAGTGTCCGCAAGTCCAAATACACCAAAGGTCACCAAGCTGTTGACTGGACCAGGCTAAATCTATAAGAGAAAAACACGGTCAGGCCTTGTCTTGCCAGGATCTATTGCATGCTCGCAGCACCAGCAGTTGCCTGCGTGGTACCATTGGCTCCACACGACAAACAAGTCCCTGTTGCCCACAAGGGGTCATGATTGGCTTTCCTCTGTGCACTTCAGGTGACTGGGAGTTGGGCTGCAAAAAAGAGCAACCATTTCACTTCACTTGCACTACCTACTCTGAATCAAAACAACAAAGATGAACAACTGGACACTCCTGTTCGATGAATGCCTTTTTCTCCCATGCACGAGGCTCGCTGCAGTGAAAGGGTCAGTGCAATCGCTTCCCAAATGGCGGTCTGCTAGTGGGCAGTGGAGTGCCCGAACGTCGGTCTTCAGCTATCCACTCCTGCTGCCATGCGACGCCATGCGCTGTGCATCTAAGCGCATCCCTGCATGCTACAAAACCATTTCAGGCCATTCCAAACCCATTGGTTTCCCTTTGAAAAGTGTGCCTACCATGGGCGAATTGAGGGTCTCCCATGTTGAAAAACATATCCAACACCCTCGCAGCAGACAAGAGCTGGTTGGTCTTGTTCCCTCCAAACGACGGAATGATGGCATGCCTACAACTCCACGGTGGACGACCAATGGACCCGATCACCCTATGAGTTTCACAACGGCCAATGCGACGCGACGAGTATGACGAGTCCTTCTTCATGATCCAATACACCGCGCTCAACGGCAAGTAGAACTGGCCATACACAATCATTTCCTGCCAGGTCAAGTTTCACCGTTTCAACCGCAGGCTCGGGACAACGTCAGTTTCCATCCTAAGAGTTGGATAAGCCAAGTCCTAAAATTGACACCGTTGATCATGGGTCACCGCCACCACACCTCACCAGCTGATTCGGGAAGACCCAGTTTTTCGAGCAGCAAAGCCAAAATCAGACAGAGCAGGGAGGAACACATCACCTGGGCGATTCGCAGTTTCAAACTGATGGGACAACAAGCAAAAATGCGGGAAGACATTGAAGACATGTGAATTCTTCTCAAATGGCCTGTGAAACGAACATGACTTAGAGGATCAAGTGGCTTTGTTTGAAAATAGCCCCAGGCCCCAAGCTCATGGTGTATCATGGTTTATCAATGTTTATCATCATTTTCCCCTATTGCGTCATAAAAATGATAGAAAAGGGGATGTGTGTGTGTGTGCGCGCCTCCGCCATGTTTGGGTCAAACCCAGAAGAGACAGAAAGGTTTTGGACACCGACAGCTGAGGAACCAACCAGAAACAGGTAGACCTTGGCTGAGCTCCACCAGATGGTGAACATAGTAACATAGCCCCATCATGCCCAATGGGGCGAAAATCTGGTACCCTGATGAACATGCCAAAAACGAACCAACTGCTGTAGTCTATTTTATAATATGTTTATCCATTTTAGGATGTTCACTTCCTGTTCTTGTCTTCATTTCTTGACTCTCCTGGCAGTTTTGAAGAGCCGGATTTGGCGAGACACCGGAAGAACGTACTTCAACGCTTCCCAAAGTTCTGCGGCAAACGCTTTGGGACCATAGCTTTGCCTCAGGATGATGCAAAGTACAGGTGGTTTCTTCCCAGCACACCTATCTTTGATGGAAGAAATCTTCACCATGTTTCAACAACCTACTTCCAGAGTCAAAAGCTAAAGACCCGTGTGTTGTCCAGGTACAGGTACCAGTCGAAAATCCCGGAACCCAAGATAGCCAGCAAGTTGCTGTCTCATGCGCCGTAGGTCCACATAAGCCAGCACGGAAAAACCTGAGTGGTTCACAGAAATGTGTATCAGCATTATCAGCCATGAACAATATTAACGACGCGGGCCAATGTACCACCATGGACTCCCCTGTTCAGAAGCAGAAATCCTTTCAACAGTTGGTGTCAAAGAAACCAACCAAAAAGGGGGCTCGGATAACGCAATTTATTGCCACTTTAGATCCATCTCTAAATATCTCTAAATTCTCTAAATCATTTCGAAGTCATTTCGAAGTGGAGAAACTGATGATTTTGACCCAGGAAGGATCTTCAGGATGGCCAATTCTGAGATGTCAAGGAGCCAGTGAGCACCACTGCGATGCGAAAGATGCACTGCAGGGCAGGTGGAAGCGACAACACCATGGCTAAGGCCTGGGTCCCGGCATGGAAGGTTTGCCTATGATTGGGCTGGTTCTGTGCGGTGTTCATGGATTCTCCATGATTTTCCATGATTTCCTATGGGGGTTGAATTACCAGAGGCTATCCTTGAAATCATACAGAATTCTGATAAAGTGACAAAGGGAAAGCTCAAAAACATGCTCAGCATGCAGAGCCAAAATCCAAGACCCCAATGCCGAAAGAAGCCAGGAAAGCCTCTTCGAGATATGCTGGGTATGCTATGAATGGCGGATCGATCGACCCCCAAATGGCCATGTTCACAGGGAAAATTATGATAAATCCGTGGACTTAGATTTCAAACAAACCCATTTTTGGGACTGGATTTGTGGGATGGGCTACCAGTTAGCTATGATGTTCCCCATGTCCTGCATAAAATTGCATGAAATTATGTTGGTTGGTTGTCCAAATGATGTTCATTTTGGGGACAGTTGGTGATGTCCCAATTTGGCTATGGGATCATCAGAAAAAACAAAAAACTTAATAATGTCAAAAGTAACAATTTGGCCACCAGCTTCTTTGCGCTACTTTACTTCTGCTCCTCTCCTCACCTTTCGCTGTCGAAACTTACTTGCTCTTCCATAATGATGTTGCATACTTGCAGAGACATAAAAACACTCAAACATCAGATTCTTGGCCCCCCATCGTGGTCTGCCGAGGCCTGACAAAATAGGGAAAAAAAAGAACCACGCATGACGCCCAAGGAATGATACACATCCATCTGAAACAGCCAGCAGCCCCGGACATGTTCCATCCCCGAGGATACCGAGGGGCGATTGGCTCTTGCGAAGGCTCTTCAGCACTCACATCCCCTGAACGCACGGCGCTTTCATGAAGTGCTGAAGTAACATAATCAAAAGAATTTCCAAGAATGGTTCTTGCAGCTCTTACTCACCATTCTTCGAAAAGAGTCTGAGAGGGCGAAGTGTGTTCCTTTTCCATTTCAGTGCATTGGTCTTGGTCAAGCTCGGTAACTGCTCCGTCCCGCTGTGTCATAGCCATGTTTGGAGTGTCCTGGCTTGGGTCCCTCCCCTTTTTTTCCGACACACCTGACCTGTTATGCTATTTTTTTACAGTATAGTTTAAATCCCTAAGTTTGCGTTGTTTTGAGAACATGGAAATGCCACTTGTTTGTGTGTATAAGCAAAATCTGATCATATCTTATCTTACATTTCAGATCTATGTCTTACATCTGCTTTATCTGTATAATTCATTATAATTCATTATCGAAGGAAGTTTAGAAGTGAAACTTCCGACAATATGGACAGTTGAAAAGCAGAGGTGAGAAAAGTCAGAAGTGAGAAGATCAGAGAT
>BGPT01001239.1:2549-24157 GCA_003297045.1 Symbiodinium sp. clade C Y103 | reverse complement strand
CGCTCTGCCATCCATCATTCACAGCAACTCACCTTTCCTATAGTTTGCTATTCCTGAAACTTCCGCCACCGCCTTGTGCGGTACTACTGGTAATTCCATATAATTTCATACAATTCCCATAACTCCCCGTGTTTCAGCCGTTCATTCTCCATACTTCACACACCCAGCTGCTACCGCTCAGCCATTGAAAACGGCGCCTGACGACACGAAGCCGCTCAAGGATCCCAGGACGCTCTGCAGTCGTGCAGACATCAGGACCTCACCGGCGATGGATGGTACCACTGGGGGGTGGGGTCCTCAACTGGGGGGTACTCCAAATCATCCAGAATTAGATCAGTTTAGTCCAATGATTGGTATTGAAACTGAAACCGCACCGGTTTTGGGGATCCCCATTTTAAGAACCCCCCTTTGAGCACTTCATAGGCCATATCACCTTTTTGGATGCTTGTTGTAGCTTGGAGCTTAGTATCACCGAAGAACGGGGGTTCAAACAAGTTAATGTGCTAAACTCAATGCCATAAACCATCCCCAAGTCATCACCATACATATGGGTGCCATAATAAACCAGCCCCAGTCATGGTAGGTTTATGGCAGCCATGGTTTCGCGTTTCCCACACTCGCTGAGGCTGCCGACGTTGAGCACCGTCAGAGGCACCAGAGTCCAGCAGATCTGTCGCCAGTGGCACCTGGGACCCTGGTGGAAATCCATTCTTTTCAGACAAAACTGGACAGCATCATCCTCGAAAATGGGGATATACCGGTATACATCTAATTACAAAACTGGGAGATACACGTAGAAATCATTTGAAATCCCTAAGGCCAGCTACTGAGTAAGTTTCAGTTTCAAGATGTTTCAATCATCCACAGGGCATACTGAAGGGAGCACAGCCACCGGAAGCAACGAGGAGAGATTGCCCACCGCTTCAGTTGGCTCTGACTAAGGTCACCACTTCCGCAGGAAAATTTCGGACAAGCCGAAAGAGACCAACAAAGTGTTCGCAACCTGTGCCAGCTGTGCCCCCCTTTCGGCTGTTGTTCCTCATGCCGTCAATGCTAGTTCCAGTGCATGGATTAAGGAGATTGAAGTCACTCAGTTTCCTAGATTTTGCCTCCACTGGCAATGGAAGAGGACTGGTGTGGTGGCATTTTTTTAATTGCATCAAAAGTGAAACATGAGAACCAGGAAAGAAAGCTGAACCACAAGCATCCTCACCAAGCCTCAAGGAAGGTGCCAGACATTTGGGCCACAACACCACTTGAAGAGGATACGGAGTCTGCAACGCCTTGCGCGATTCCCACGACTTCAAAACCAGAAAAACATATCCATAGTGGGTTTCCAAATCTATAGTCTATTCACTGGGTAAATACACGGCACTATGGCATATGGTTGGTGCAGTCCTCCATGCGCGCAAAGTGACAGGACAGCCACTGCTGTTCCAACGGAAGCGCCCATGAGGATCAACAGCCTTGTGTACTTGTTTCTTCTCCATTTGATTCTTTCTTTCTCAACTGCATGTACGCAAAAATTAAAAAGTAAAACAAAGTGTTCTGCTTCTATGTCAACTTCAACCGAGCGTTTCCGCAAAACAAACACCGAAAAACTTGGCACATTCCGTCTCAGGTCCCAAGGTCTAAGAATGAAACTGGTCTTGCAGTGGAGTTTTTGCTGTGCTTGTTGCTGTGGACTGCTTGTAGCATGGCGATCTTGTTTCAAACAGCTGGGTCCGGTGGAAGTGGTTCAAGCAACACTCAGATGTTCCACCCATGTCATGCAAGTGGCTGCCAAGATTGCCGCTCCTTAAACTCCTCTGAAAACATCGATCACAAGTATATGATAATATATGATAATATATGATAATATTGGATATCTATAACATACGAGAGACTCGGCATGATCCAGGTTTATTTCTCAGGGAGTACAAAGTGTGGTAAGGCAAGGCACGGGAAAGTGACCCTGGTTCCCATTCAGGATCAGCGGGACTGCTCAGGAAATCCAGCAATCGTTCCTGGCACCGAAGGATTGGACGGACATCAAATAAAAGCTGCACAGAGAATGGGCTGCACCTCCAACACACCATCGCCCGCGTGAAAAAACATGACGTGTAAACATGTGGCAGAAACAATGTTCAACGCATTCTCTGCTGGCTGTGGTTCAAAGGTCAGCTCATGAGTGGAGGTAAAAAAAAAAACATGAAACGAGAATTTGGTAAGCCACGTTCAGACCTCTACAGATAGTTGGTATTGCTTCAAAGTCTCATTTGAGCACTCGCAGCGGCTTGAATAAAGCAACTACGTAGCTGAAGCGCCGTACAGTGTCTGGGAGCACTGGAGAACCACCAAAAGCAGCAGTTTCCAAAGCACTAACACAGACTGATGTGACTTGCTTCTACTGCTTGTTCAATTGAGATTTTGTAGAAGATTTTTATATGTTTAACATTTGTTTAACAATACTAATATTAAACATTGTTCCAGATTGTTGTGCTCATGCCTGATGCCCATTAATGAACGGCAATCAGGCTTTGGTCACGGCCCAAGCCTCAGGATCTCCCGGCATCGAGGGCTGAGGGTGTGGAGCCCATCGGTGTACAAACAGAAGATGTACATTTGGTATGAAGTCCATTGAAGTCCATTGAAGTCCAATGAATCTACTCCCTGTTCCAATGAATCTACTCCCTGTCAAGTCAATAATGATCGATTTTGGCTGCTGTAACCAATCTCTGAGGCGAATCTCTGAATATTGAATGATATGCCTCCAGTTCTCTCGATGAGTTGCTAGTTCCTTGTTTCTATCAGATCAAGCTCAACTACTAGCAAACATGTCCAACCATGTTGCATTGCAATGCACTGCAAACTTCGAAAGAGCTCACTCCATTGCGCAGCATGAGGAACGTAGCTGATCGCAGATCATCTATAAATATTCTGTCTTCTCTTTGCGCTATTGACTCGGCTTCAAAAGCGCTTCAAAGGGTCAAAATAAGTAGCAAGTGAACAAAATGATGCGAATCAAAATTCAAATAAACCAAACTGAAGAAAGCTGTCGCTAAGCATGTTACGGCTTAGCTAAGCATTTCTACAGCTGTTTTTCATGACCCCCGGCCCTCAACGTGCAGTGGAAGCGATCACAACCTGCTCTGCCTCGCCTTCACAGGTGGTCTGAGCATCTGCTTCTGCGGACTTTGCCGCTTGGAGTTGTGCTTGCGAAGCAGCCTCCAAACCCGCAAATTCACCACATGTTCGAATGCGTCGTCAACAAGCCTCGTAATGCGACGAGCTCCACTTTAAGCTCCTCTTCTTTGCCTCAACAGGATGAGAGAAAAATTGCAAAATCTCTCCCTGCAATGTCCTTTAGATGGCTTCAGATTCGAGTTTTACCTGCAGGTCTTTCAGGAACATACGTTTAGGTCAGGCATTTACATCCTCCGGAGGACCAAGTGCGTGGCTCTGAGGCTGTATCCCCTGCAGTGTCAGGGAGTCTTTGCCCGGTTGTAGCCTGCGTGGAAAGCACCTGGTGAAACATGACGAAACATGGGAACAACCAAAGGAGACGTCAGACATCTTCAGAGAATGAGTCATGCCGAGACTCAGACACTTCTGCAGCATCGGCTTTCCTGGCATGGTACTCTGCTCGACGGGCCCAGTCAGCTCACCAAATCCACAGGGAAAGATGCCTATCTTTCAACATCTTTCAACTATTTTTACTAAGGAAGCAAGCCACACCTCAGACTGTAGCTTTGCTTTCAACTCCTGTGCGACACAATAATGTAAAGATTGACAAAAGAAATGCCACAAATGTTAAGGGAAGTGAAAGTAAGCTTCAAATGCTTCAAAGCATGGTTGCAACATGTTGTGCATGCATGTGCATCCTATGTTGACAAATACCTACTGCAGTCGGGCATTTTTCGGCTGTTGTGGCACCCTGCGTGCGTTTTGATCACTGATTACACGATGCGACCAGCTTCGAAGTGAGCTCCCATGTATTTGCTCAAGAGCATGAGATTGTAGTTTGTCACATCATGGACAGATTCGAAGCAAGCACTTGCACCGATCCACCAGGTCTTCCGCTCACCTTGCATCTCAAACAAATCCCATGGCATGCCTTCTTGGATGGCTTCCTGACCAAAGTGATGAAAGTAGGGCCATGGATACTGGCGGATGATAGTCACATTCGTCACGAGCTGTTTGGCCAGTTCCTGCTTGAAACGATGCAAGACTGCTGGGGCCAAGTTCATTCTCTTGTTGCGAAGAGGAGTGCGATCTGTGTCCTTCAGGCTATCATCATTTTCGTAGTTTTCATAGAACTGATAGCCAACTCGGGGTTGCAGCGTCGGATTCCAAACATCGGCAAAGATGTTGTCGTCATAGCGATCCGCATACCACGAACCATCTTGCGAGGAATCAGCCATTTTGTCTGCACTGTACATAATTGGCAACTGATGTTCCTCATCTGTGTAGTCCTTCACTGGCGGACTGACATAGAGGGTGGTCGCCAAAACGAAGCTTTTGAGCTTTGAGAAGATGTGTTGCTCCTTTGTCGCCAGGTCCTTGACGTACTTCTGGGCATGAGCATGTGGCCCTGAGTAGATAAGGAACTGGAATTCTTCCGTCTTCTGCTCTCCGTTTTGCATGTACTTGATCAGAATGGGTTTGTTGGAAGCCTCAAGTTGTCGGTCGATGCCATGCTCCAAGATGTCAACTCCAAAACGAATGTCCAAACCATCCGTCTCAGCTATGGTGGTCCAAATCTTTTGATATCCTTCTGGGAGCATGGTGGTTGTCCGTTTCACGGCGCCGGCCTCTCCACCGACTAGCCAAGACACCAAGCCCCTTACCCAGCAACCCCGCATGGATTGACAGATTCGGCCAGCTGTGTTTTCCGTCGTGTAGTCTGCGAATTTCTCGAGCTGCTGTCTGAAGCTCATCTGAACATATCCATTGAGCAGCTCGGGAGAGATCCACCAAAGCCCATACAAAGCCGGAATGCTCGTGACATAGCCATAACCCTGGGCAGCATGAGCAAACATCAGGAAGCCACTGAGTGCGTGCAAGTCGTTCTTCTCTAAGAACTCTGCGAATGTCATGTTGATCTTTTGTAAAGTACTTGCATTCAGTCGAGGCGGCATTGAGAATTCAATCTTTCCCAGGAGGCTCTCATGGAGTATGTTGTACTGCTTTACAGCACTGATCAAAGCACCAAGCACCTTCAGTTTTGTTGTGAAGGCAAACCAAGGCACCTTGATAGTTCCTTTTTTGATGCCATCCATGATTGAGGAGGTCACGAACTCTTGCATGCTTTGAGAACTAAGGTGGTCTTTGGCAAAATGAGAGAACATTGCTCTTCCCTCAGGTGCAGCGGCATATGTCAAGTTGTACTCCTCCACCAAGTCCACAATGCTGTGGTATCCATTGTGTAGAAAGCATGTGCCCATGTCATGTGCGACACAGGATTTGGTGTCCACCTGCCCGGTGGTCTTGTCTTTTTGCTGAATGCACTCTCCAGTGTCATTCAAGTAGAGCGTCAGAGACTTGCCGCCTACACGGTCTGAGCGCTCGAACAGGACCGTTTTGCTGTAGCCCATTTGTTTCAGGCGGCTGGCCATGTGAACCCCGGCTGGACCTGCACCCACGATGGCAATGCGATCACTCTTTTTGAATGGCGGCTGGCCATGTGTCTTGCCAGAGAGATCCACGCCGAAACGAACCGCCGCACTCTGCACTGCGAGAATGGTCAACAGCAAGAAGCGAAGCGCCATGGAAGAATATCTTTTCAAACAGACAGTGTGAGAACGAGAAACTCTTTGAGCCAGGCTGCAGATCGTGCTGAGAGATTTGTTCTTCACCACACTGCACTTGAGCACATTCTGATGATCTGACCGCTCACAATTGTCACGATATCATGAAAATCCAGGCCTGTCCTTTCTTCTTGTAGGCTGGCTTGCCATGGTTGTCACTGTGAAGGTTGAATTCACCCCTGACGTGCAGAGAAAAAAAAATGCACGGAACTCCAGAAAGCGACTCTAGATCTATGAACGTCTCTGATGCAACATTCAAACTCCAAATCCGCATTCTCAAGCCATTGCAACACATGACATATTCTATTTCCAAGGAACCGTGTTCTTGCAACGTGTGAGAGGTTCTAGAATCTAGAAGCCTTTTCCAAGGGAACCATGTGCTCAAAATTCTAGTCTTTGACCGTCTTTGTGTTGTACTACCTATCCTGCACAGCTCGTCTTCTAGAACCTTGTTTCCGAGACCCTTTTTTTGAAAAAGTCTTGGAACGTATTGAAACTATGTGCTTTTGTCTGGCTTCTTTGTCCTGTGGACACTTGTTCTTTTCAACTGTATGCCGCCTAGAAGGCTTATCCCATTTGAGGCTTCGCAACATCCAAAGCCGAATTGGCATAACAACGTCAGGTAGTTTCTCTATGTATTCTGCTGTGTGCTGCTGGCATTGGAGATTTCAGCCACTGTCATGCTGCAGCCAATTTTCTCTCGGCATCTAAATGGCCAGTTCTGCCATTTGAGCTGCTGTTGCAAGCTAGAGCCAATTGACCACACTAGAATTTCGGCACCGGGTTTCCGGTGGCGCAAAAACCAGTGCAGTTGAAAGTGGGGATATTTGGGCTCATACCGGCAAACAACCAGCTCCCGTGAGTTCGCATCACAGTCGCAGCGGCTTGATGCGAGCAACTACTTGAAGCGCTGTACAGTGTCTGGACAACACAAGGGACCCCAACCGCAGCATGGAGCAGTTTCCAAAAGGACTGATACAGACTGATGTGGATTATTGTGGCTTGGTTCTACTGCTGTTTAGAACTGATTAGAACTGATTAGAATACGTTGGATGATCATGGGACCGTGGTTCAATGTTAATCAAGTTTCTGTCACTGCTCTGGAAATCACACTGTCTCGCGGCCTAAGAGTCTAGGAGGTCAGGCCGCCAGTGGCATAGCACAGGCGCGCCAGGAGCTGCACTGCTCCCCCCGACATCCAGCGACGGTTTTTCGTTGCCGAGCCAACGAATCTGTTCAGCCGGCACTTTAGCACAGTCGCCATGGAATGATGTTTCTGGCCGAACTATGATGAGTCACCAATCTGAAACAAGATCATTGCGGCATTGTTAGCATTCTTCCCCCATCAATAGTTATCAATAGTTATCATCTTGGGCAATATCATTTACAACATCAATTCAATTCATCATGATTCAGCCAGATCTTTGGATATGGCCAGTGATGAATAGCTTAGCGCGGTTGGGATTTCCTGTGATCACCGATGCACCACATAGCTGATGTATCCTCCCCATATCACAGCACAGGAAGACATGAAGACAACTCGAAGGTGCTGCGGCATGAACCTCGGCGCTTTTGAGCAAAGGCTGCTAATCCCTGGCTGGTTGATGACTATGTTGCACTATCTAACTATAATTACAGGACTACTATCATCCATGGTGGTTTTGAACACTGCTCATTTCAGTTCTGAGTTCAAGCCGCAACAAAAACCGATGCATTCCTTGAAGTGCTGCACCACTCCCCACTTTCTGAGCCATACCCACAGCAAAATACGCCTTTGCCGAGCTTCATAAAGTTGACGGCGTTTGCAGGAAGCCAGTAGCCACATTGAGCAAGGACCAGGTCGGGTATTTCTGATCGAACTTTGCTCTTGACCTGTCGAGTGGCCCAAAATGGATGCTGCAGTCAGTTGTGGGCACGTCTGACTCAAATCTTGACCCATGCAAATCGGCGGGCAAGGCTATCCAGTGAAAGCAATTCATATCCCAACAACATCGACAGAAAAACTCCGTTCTGGCCTTCTCCCAAATTTTGGACCTGGGCAGTTCAAATCATGGATGCTGCATGATGGCTCCAGTCACCATGAACTTCCCAGTCGTGGACTATCGATCCAAGGCACTTCAGCGCGGTCGGGTCGTCCTTGCTTTCAAAACGACTGCTCTTGATCCACGACCTCAGCAAGGCGTCCATGTTGAGTGTTGAGCTGAGCCCATGGCTGCCACGCCCGAAAGTGGTACACCGATTTGTGGGAAACCTCGGGTCCTGAACCTTCCTGATTTGAAATCGGTTTAAACATCAGTTTAAACCATCCGTTTCTGTTAAACTCATGTAAGATTGGGAGAAATTGGTGATGGTTTTATAGAGTTTTTATATATTTTTATAAGGCTTACCATGGTGTACCACATACGTTTCTTGTCAAGCCATGGTGTACCACTAATTCGGTTCCCTCTAAAATGGACAGGGCACTCCAATGCGGTGCTCCAGGTCAGGAAGAGAGCACTGTTGAAGGGCGCCATCGTTGCTTGGTTCACCAAGGCCTTTCTCGCAACCGCTGCGACACCCTTTCCAGGCCACATTCCATCGAGGTGCTGCCACCAAAAGTAGAAGAAAGGTGAGGTACCTGCCACTGGGCTGGCCATGGCTGGTGGTTTTTAGCCATGGCTGGTTCGGCAAGGTATGGTAAAAATGAGATGATTTTGTGGTATGGCCATCCATCCCATGAAGAAATGATTCTACTGGCCATTATAAATATCATTAACTATCATTCGACTATCATTTCATTTTATGAACATCCTTCTGATTGGATTGATGACAATTCGGTAAGATGGGCAATTGACCCAAGTCCTGGCCGTTTTTGACAAATTGAAAGCAGCATCTGCCTCCAGCCACACTTTATGAGCCAATTACGGTCATTAATGGTGTGGATCTAGGGAAGAACCCATCGTCCACGGAGGCTGTTGGATTTCAAGCTCCATCATCCAAATCCCTATCATGCTAGGGGTGAGTTTGATGTGGCAGCAACTGGAATGCTGAGCTTGATGTGAGGCTAAGATTTGTTATGCCTTGTTTCGCGCGACATCCTGCAACTTCCTTTTTCAGGGTGGCTGGTCAAAGAGGAAGACGTACCTGATCCTATCTTGGGAATCTCCCCACCATCACTTTTTCCAATCCGCATTTTCATCATGAATTTGGTCGGGCTCACATGTTGATTTGCATTGATTTACCGTATCCCCACAGTTGTACCACTCCATGGATTGGCTTAAGATAAAATTGACAGAAACCATTGTGTTGACCTGCAACTATAGAGGTTCAAAACAAAAATGCCCCTTCAAACAATTCTGGGAGTCACAGCAATACAGGATCGCCCAAAGATTGGCTACTATATACCCCCAAATGCCATGGTTCTCACCATTTTCCCATCAAAATGGCCTTTCCACTTGCGGTATCCATCAGTATCTCGGACAGTATCCATATGTATCCATACCGGGATCCCGGTATGTCCCCCCGGCGTGAACGCCGCTCCCACGCTGCCTCCGTTGTATGCACTCACCACCACGTTGCGCTCGAGGTCCAACGTGCCCGATCCGCAGAGCTGCACCGCCGAGTCACCGATGCTCATCACAGAGGCACCGGTGACCAAACACGTAGCCACGGGACGTCTTGCCTGACAGGCGGCGAAGCGTTGAAACATGGTAAGACTCCCGGTTTTACTACCTTTGGCTCCATCGAGTGCCTGGCTTGAGTCACTCAACAGCTGCATTGAAAGGTGTGGCTGACAAACTACCGACTTGCAGGAAGTGTGCGAGCATCTGGTGGTGCAAACAACTGATGCAAACGGCCCAATTTGAAGCAGAAGCATCACCTGTCCGCCTGCAGTTACACTACTAGTATCTACTAGTTACACTACTATAGTTACACTACTAGTTGCACTACTACACATTAAGAAAAGGGTTCCAAACTGGGCGCACGTTTTGAGAATTCCTCCGAAAGCCTCAGCACATGCTGAGGACGTGGTTCGTCTCTTTGAGGCATCTTTGATGCAAGACCTTCTTTGAAGGATGGCATCAGAAAGCTACTCAGTAGCTGCTACTTTTCGATAGTTTCGATAGTTTTGGGCCATGCAGGCCCTTCGGCCGACCGATTGGGTCGATTCGCAAAAAGGCATAGTATCAGGGCTCCACTGCACCGCTGGCAGAGGCCCAGCTGAAATCTTCAAAAGCCAAAGCCGTAAGGCCCGTCGTCGTCTTGTTCTGGCTCCTTTGGCTCAATCTTTGGCGTTGGCCTTGCCGGCAAGAATTCTCCATCCTTGTCGTACCTGGCACATGGCAAGAATTGTTGATTTGGCCTCCAAGTCCTTCGCCACTCCGCAGAAACTGATGCAAGATTTGCATGATGAAGCTCTCGTGACTTGATGGCTCACTCAAGCAACAAGCCGCAAGAGCGGCAGAACTGGATGAAACCATCCTGCCAACAGTTTCAAGATGTTTCACCCACGACAGATTTCCACATCTTTCAGCATTGATCAACAGCTCTCCTGGTTCACCGGAAGCTCCGGCCTCTCCTTGACCTAGGCTTCGCCGGCATCTCAGGCATCTCAGGCCCGTCATGATTCCATGGCGGCTGAGATCACCAATGATCACCAAGCTGCAAATTCCTTGTGTTTGCTCCTCAAGAAATTGAAGATGTTGGCCTTGGTTTAAGATCAGCATCTCAGACATCTGGGGGGTTCCATCGCTCGCAAAATGGATGGTTTACAATCTAATTGAAAATCCTATTAAAATGGATGGTTTAGGGGTACCCCCATGTTAGGAAACCTCCATATCTAGACACTTTCTATACTTCATCCTTCAACTTGTCTTGAGTGTGGTTGCGTGTCCAAACGTTTTCAAGATACCGCACTGGTTTCATTGGCTTCCTCTGAGTGCCTGACTTCCATACTTGCAGGGCAGCTAACAGCAGCTGGCGCAAGAAATTACGGTTCGTTGAGCTCAAGGGTGTCTGAAAATAGTGTGCCCATGGTTTAAAAGCAGCATCGTAACTTGCCACAAACTGGGAGTATGCCATTTGGGGACAAACAAAAATTTACCCACAATGTTTTATCATGCTTTCATGGACCATCCAATGTCCGAGCAAATATCTGGGTAAATCATTGCAAGAAATTCAATCCGAGGATCATCACAGAGGATTTGCTGCTAGCAAGAGATACAACACTCCTGGATGTGCGTTCCTGTTGGTACGATGAAAGTAACTTCTAACTGGGGTTTATCATGATTCATCCAATTATACCTAGTTTCGCAACATATTTATTTACCAATATCAAAGTGTATTCACCACATACTAACTGGGCCCCACCTTTGACCTTTAGCATCAACTTCAAGGCCTCAGTTCCCATCCAAGCTGCTTTTGCTTTGCGACGGCAAATGTCCAACTGAGGGATCCACGATAGCTCTGGATGATATTGCTGCAGGTTCCTGCCAAACAACTTTTCATGAGAATATGTTAGGATATCTTTGGATACTGTATGTTTGGATACACTCTCGTCCGCATCTGAAATATTGTCCAACAATCTTATAGTGTCCAGGGTCAGCAGCCAGGGCATGTTTCTGTACGGACATCGCAGGGAAGAACAATGTGTGTAATGAAAGAAAACGGTTGGAATGGGAAAGGCTGCCGGTGTGAACCTGCCGAATCAGACACGGCTCTAACATGCTCCAACACTGCAACAGGTCTAGCCTGCTTGAGCTCTTCCCAGATCTTTTGCAGTGTATCTTCTGGAAATTCTCGGTTCAAAGGTTCAAGGAATCGATGCCGTGTGGATCGTGGTTTTCGGCTCTCAGTGCTTGCGAGACAGGCAAGAATTTGTGACAACATGTGACAACTTCTAAGCTTACTGCAATCAAGCACTTTGGGTGGCCGGGGACCTAACTGTTCTTGTTCAGTAGCTTTTCCACTAAGCGATAACGCCGCGAAGGGTCCAGGTTTTCCTCACAGCATCACAGGATCAACTTCTCAAACCAGACCCACTGTGCTTCAGTGAGCATCAAAGCATCAAAGTCGCTCCCAGCTCCTGCAGTAGGGGACTTAGTCCTCCTAAATCACCCTTGATCCTCTGCAAAGAGTTGCGCCTAGGCTCGTTGATGTGCTCTTTACCTCATGGAACCATGTGGAACCATATAGAAGCATATGGAATCCGTACGATGATCCATGTGCGTGTCAGCTTTCTTATGATAATATCCACTACAGTACGTGCTGACATTCGTCATACCTTCACATCTTGTGACATTCGTCTCTTCAAAAAACAACGGATACCTTCCCTCGGGCCTTGCAATTTTTCTCTCTTCCTCCTGCGCTTCTTCTGCTTCCTTTGCAAGTTGCAGTGCCATTTCACTTTTGCTGACGTCGGGTTCGAAATCGTAGCAGTACTTACCTGGCGAAAGTGACTGAGAAATGGCGATGACTTGTACCTTCAGACAGGATTTTTGTGGCCTAAAAAAATCCACCCAGTATCCCATCAGAATTGAGTACTCCAATGGGATGGTTTCCAAAATAGAAAACTGCTGAAATATCTGAAATCTCTTGCTCTCTTGGCTTCAAAGCCTCAAATTTTCACCCAATCCGAAATCGCAATGTAAGGACCTCACAAATACAATAATGTTCACAAAAAAACATTCCAATGTGCTTGATTTCCGCAGTCTGAGACAAACTCATATCATCTCATATCGTATAAGAATGCACCAACTCAGGTGAAACAATGCCAGCAAAGCGATGCTGGGGACTCTCTGGTATCTCCACAGCAAAGCGAGCTCGTTCGACGCTGGCTTGCTGGCGCAAAAGGCGTCGGTGTTTGGTAAAGCTTCCCGGGATTAAGGGGGTACCGGATGGCGATACCTCAAGATAAATCCTTGTTGTTAGGAAGAAAAAGACAAACTTTTCAATATGATTCGTCACATGATCGCTTTTAAGAGAATTTCTCCAATTTGCAAAGGAAACCTCTTGTTGACCAACATCAAAATACAGCAAAATACTGATGACGACTTGCACTGGGCGTACCAAAGATCCTCCATACTTGGAGGCTTGATGGCTTCTGTCGCGCTCCCACTTGGCGCGTGTCTCATCTAAAGCTGGGATCTTCAGAGAGACAGGCTTTTGGTACAGGGCCGACCTTGGCTCGAAAATAAAACCCAATCTGGTCAACCCATCCCCCAAAAACAATCAAAAACAATGATTGAATACCATTGAAGACCCCCATTTGGGACCCCAAAATGAACAAATCCCATGCTTAAACTTCAAGTACGTAGTCGAGGCTGCCACTCATGCAGGGATGGTGAAGCTGGCGGAAGATAATCATCGGGATCAATGCAAGACCAACCTCCAGATTTCAAAGATTCAAAGAAATTACGTCCAATCGCCATCATAGATGATCATTAGAAATGATTTCCTGTAATATGTATGGTATGGTATGGTACTGTACGGTACGGTACGGTACGGTATGGTATGGTATGGTATGGTATGTACGTACGTACGTATGTATGTAATTAATATATATATATATGTTGATAATGATCACTACGATCTAATTGTTCCATCTGCTTCTTACTGCCAATGTCACTAATGGTTGTTGTTACGTGTGCCCCACGACCCACGCCATGGCATTTGCGGTCGCCATGCCCATTCCAAGGCCTACTAAGCCCAACGTGCTTCTGTATCCGTAGCTCTCACCTTGCCACGTGGAAATGGTCACTCCAACACTGCGACCAGTGACCCGCCGCCGCGCCTTCCGGCTTGGGCTTGGGAGGTTGTAGAGCCTGTGGAAAATCATCAACAGGCGGATCTTATGCTTCGGATCTTATCCCAAATTTGTAGATCAACTCACACATCCTGAGATCCTTGCTATCATCAGTTGCTACCATCAGTCACTGCGACACTTCCCAAGGATTCAACACTTCAACCTTCAACCCCCAAGGCCCCGAGCCATCCATGCTCGGTACTGCCGCCAGTCCCGGACGGGTTCCAAGGCTTTCTGCACAATGGCCTCGAGACGAGCTCCACATCTAGGGGGATGTTGTGCATACCTTCATGGTAGAATACCTCTACTGTTGAAAAAAAGGAAGGTAATTACGGTACAATATGTGTATATAATTGTGTATATGCGTGTGTGTGTATATATATATATAATGTATGTATTGTGTATGCATAATTACATAATTATATATATATGTTATTGTGATTCAGATTCTGCTTATCATGTTTCTTATCATTGTCTGTTTTACCCTTATTGAATTTATTGTCATTATTACTAGTATCATCATCACTATACACCAAGGTACCTCCATATCTCCATACAGATAGAGTCAACCGCAGTGAATCACCAGTTTCAACCATGACACATCATGACACCAGATCATTGGCACAACATTCATCAACATACCATGGCACCATCGTTCAAGTGACGAGTTTCAAGATAAACTTTGGGTCTGGGACCATCTGAGACTCAAGCCATGCTCCACACTCAGTTTTGTCATATTCAATGTCTGAGCCAAGGCAACGGCAACAAGCCTCTGAAGACCCTCTGCAGGCACTGGCAATCATCTGAATTGAAGGTGGTTGAGACATGCCGAATTGTCTGAAAATTGGGTGTCTACGCCATTTTAGTAGAGAAAACGATCATAAACCACTGAATTTGGGGTGTTCCTGTGTTCCCCTAATTTTTTCAGACAACCAACATGTTTCTTGACATTCTGTCCCTTTTGCCACTTTTGCCACTGCATAAAAATCGATGCAATGGAGGACTCCAAAGAATTTGAGGCTGGCATGAACCACCAGAGGTCCTTGGCACTTAGGCCGTGGGCTTTGGACCACGCCGTGGAGCCTCTGCAGATGCGGTGCCATGTGGCAACCAAAGCAAAGGTAGTTTGTGACTATCATTGGATCATCATATTAGGTTGATATCAAGTGACCAACTAATATTTTGGATTCAATCAACAGTCTTCACGGAAAATATCGGTGCTGAAACAATACAAAAAGTCAGAACAAATCACGGCACCCTTTGCAAAATCATCCGTAGAAGCGCTTGAGGGGTTCAGAGTTAAGACCCACCCCTGGACTGTCTCTTTAGCTCTGGACAGGTTGACACTTTCTGGTCAACACTCGCAGATGCCATGGTGGCGATGGTAGCATGGAACTGTCAGAACTTTGCCGAGGTCTCAAATGTTCCACGCCAGCAACAGGCACTGCTTATTGCGCACGGCTTCTCAGTCCCTGCAACAGTGCTGAAAATGGTCCACAGGCAAAGGTTGATGCCTGGAGACCAAACGATGACGTAGTGCTTTTCGGAGTGCTTTTGGTTCAGCAAAGCACATCCGTTTAGTATCTCGAATCCAGTCGGGTGGTGCTGAGCTACAGCTCTAAGGTGGATCGAATTGATTACAGTTGTTGTTATTTGCAAACAAGTAACAGCAAACAAAACATTCAAAAAGAAACGCCGCGTTGCCAACACGTGGACCCAACTGTGGCGTGCACGACTATGGAAGGCTCAAACAGCCTTCGCTTGACGCTCGACTACCCGGCACTGGGCGACTCCACCATGGGTTGATGTCGTGGAATCCGTCAGACAGATGGATAGTGGAACATTCAACTGCCATTGTTGATGATGACAATGATGATGATGATGATGATGATGATGATGATGATGATGATGATGATGATGATGATGATGATGATCATCATCATCAGCAGCAGCAGCAGCAGCAGCATCCCCAGCAGCATCAAAATCATCATCATCATCATCGTCATCATCATCATCATCATCATCATCATCATCATCATCATCATCATCATCATCATCATCATCATCATCCCCAGCACCATCATCATCATCATCATCATCATCATCATCATCATCATCATCATCATCAGCAGCAGCAGCAGCAGCAGCAGCAGCATCCCCAGCAGCATCAAAATCATCATCATCATCATCATCATCATCATCATCATCATCATCATCATCATCGTCATCGTCATCATCATCAGCATCACTAGCAGCATCCCCAGCACCATCATCATCGTCATCATCTTCATCATCACCACCTCTACCATCATCATCACAATCATCACCATGATCACAATGATTATAATTTTGGTTGTCACTGTCATGATTATTTATTTGTAAATGCTATGATTGTAATTCATACTTGTATCATTATTCCTATCATTGCTGATGACTATTGCGAATATGATTGTTGTGAGTATGATATACGATCATTACATTGGGCAATGCGATTTTTTTCTAAAAATCGGCTTCAAACCAAAGGTGGCACTGCCAGTTTGGCCAGGCGCGGCTGTCACTTTATGAATGCGTTCCCTTGTTCATCTTAGAGTCCTGACAGGGCAACGAAGCCAAACTGATCGCCTCTGCATGACCGGTCCTTTCGGTGTCCTCATGGGTTGAGGGCCTCTTGTTGACCCTCTGAATACGAAGCGTGGACCTGTAGAACCAAAAAATCAAACAGGAAACCGATCACAGAGATCCACAGAGCTGGTTTTACATACCCTCAGGATCTGGCATTGCGCGAGTACATTCTTCTTCTCACCTCAGGTCTTCAGGCTGACAGCTGCTCTCACATGCACAGCTCCTGATCATTAACACTCCAGAAATAGTGCTAGACGAATGCCAGATCAGACCATATCGAATTCCATCAATTTCTTCTCGCTCTTGCTTGAAGAACATCCAAATGTTCGTACATGTTATTTAATCACATGCTTCAGATTTTCTTCAGGAAAGCTGAGGGTCCACTTGCAGATTTGGTTTCCACACGAGGTAACCCACTATCATCATGAGGACTCCAACTCCAATACCGACGACGGCCTGCAGTCATGCCGTTGCAGCTCGTGTAAAAAGTTGAAGCAGCTCTCGAAGCACGGAGCTCTGTGGCACTCAGACTGGCACCCCAATGAGGATCGATTGCACCAACGCACCAGTGGGATCCTGTCATAACGCACAAACTGCGGCCCTGAAATTGCCTAGAGACTTGACTTCCTCCAAACGTCTGGTTCTAAAGGATCTGCATCCTAGTAAGTAGCTCATGAATGTTTATGATCTAAATATATTTTATAGATGGGTCGGCTACCATTTCTGCCTCGATGGGATCCTCCTCAAAGGCTTCCTGGGTTTGGAGGGATCCCGAGTAACTTGCCATTTTGATGCAGAAAAATGAAAAATGTGGGAAAATGATGAGAAAAAATGGGGAAAATGGTGATGAACCGTGAAAAATTTGGCATTGTAAATTTGATCAACTTTGGTAGTTATGCAGGGTCAGATTGACCATTGGACCCCTCTATTTATAGCCGATAAATGTTTTTCTGAGAGAAACCCAAAGTCAAAAGCGTAAAATCTGAGGCAGCGACAGTTGTTGCATTCGGATCGGTGGTTGAAGTTGAAGTGGTTGCCGTGAAAGTGAAAGTGGTTGTTAGGGTGGTTGTGGTAACCGTGGAATTTCCAGCCGTATCTGCGTCCGTGGGGACATCAGTCAGCTCGACCTGGGCGTGGCTGAGCCATCTATGGTGGTTCCTTATCGGTGATGTTTATTTGTAGTTTTACCACAGTGCCTGATTGCTCTCTTATCTAGTTTTCATACAGTTTCCCATATTTTTGAAGCCGATTATGAAATTTCATGCCCCACACAGGCGGGACTTACTTGCCACAGCAGAATTCTCCAGCCATAGTCCAGCATTTAACCACGGATGTGAGTTCCCCAATTGAGCATGTTCAAGAATCTCTGTCGTCCCTTTACATTGGTTGATTACCAGTAGTGCCCGGCCCATGCCGGAGCGGAAGTTTCGAAAGAAGTAGAACGACTAAAGAAAGAAGATGGCCTAAAGGAAAACTTGTGACATGCAGAAGCGGCCAAGTGCTGAAGTTGTGAGGTGCGTCAACGAATGAGCAAATGGTTGTTGAGATGCCAATGGCTTGACATAAGAGAATCCATGCACAACTGACTGAATGAATCAATGAACCAATGAAACGATGAATCAGTACAGCGATGAAGAAACGAAGCAATGAATTAATGAATCAGCGACCAGCCAATCAATTCAAGAGTGAATCAAGTAATCAATGAATCAAAGAGTCAATGAATCAATGAATCAATGAATCAGTGAATCAGCCAATCAATGAATCAGTGAAGCAACCCATCAATGACTCAGTCAATCAATGAAAATTGAATCACTGAGTCAATGAATCATTGGATCAATGAACCCCTGAATCAATGATTCAATGAAGACATGAATGAACGAATCAACGATCGATTGAGTTGATGGATTGGGTGGATGGATGGATGGATGAGTGAGTGAGTGAGCTACTTTGCTGAGCTACTTCTTGACTGAGCGACCTCTTCGCTGAGGCACCCCTCTGAGCAGCCACTTATCTAGGCTACTTCTGCGCTGGGCTGCCTCCCAGCTAGTTCCTCTGTTGCTTCTGCAACCCAATTCTTCTCTTCGCGCAGCCAGCACAGTGCGTTTTGCAACGTCCAGCTGCAATCCCACATAGCACTAGCGTAGCACTATGGTGAAGAACTACCTTTCGCGCAGCTGTTACAATGCGTTTAGCAACCTCCGCTGCAATCCCGCTTGCCAATGGGTTCTGTCACGGCCGGTTGCAAACCCGCATAGCAGGAGCGTCGCACTGAGTCGACCAACCCTCGCGCAACGCTGACAATGGGAACTCGACCACACAAATCCGGGGCTGCTCCGAGGCTCAGTTTCTTTCCGATGTTTATGTGAAATCGAGCTCTCGCTGCAGTCGTGCGCACATTTTGCCGACCTCATCTTCCAAAAGTGCTTCGAGGCTGTCAATTTTTTACATTTTGAAGTGCCGACCGAGCTCTCGCTACAGTCGCGCGCACTTTTTGTCGGCCTCATCTTCCAAAAGTGCTCCGAATGTGATAGCTTTTTACATTTTGAAGTGCAAATCAAGCTCTCGCTAGAGTCCTGCGCACTTTTTGTCGACCACTTTTGCAGATCGAGCCCCGAAACCTCGGAAACAGAGACCCTACTTTGGCGACCGCGGAAGCCACTTTACCCGAAAAACACTGGGTTTCGCGCCCGAGAGTGCTTTTCACCCGTGAATTTATAGGTTCCCAAACTGTTACACTTCCCAACCATTTTTTGATGGGTGATTGACATGATGATGTGGTTGACATGATGATGTGGTTGACATGATGATGTGGTTGACATGATGATGTGGTTGACATGATGATGTGGTTGACATGATGGTGGGAATGCTGCCCATGACTATCGTCCGTAACTTGGAAGTTTTCTAACTAAACCTCCTTTGAATAGGATTTCCCAGTTCATGGATTGTGAGAATGCGCAATATCTATAATTGATACAGAGTATTATCAAAAAAAAAATATAATCATCCAACAGGGGTGTCTTGCAGCGCTCCATTTGCCAAGTTCCAAACACTTTCCAGCACCACGTTGAATCCCAGGAATGAGGATAGGGTGCCAGTCTCAGCCATGCGGAGAACTGATGGAAAGATGCGTGGGTCTGTCCGAACATGGTGTTTTGTGCCCCAAATCCACTAATGAAACATCATGTTCCCCACCAATACCCAAATTCGCAAGAAAAAAGGGAGTCATGCCCAAACTTGGGAGACATGTACAAACGCAACTGATTGGGATCATACAATAAATAAATCCCCTACACTTTCGCTGCATTCCACACAGTATGATGTCCCGTGTGTCTCTGATAGAATTTAGAAAGAAAAAACTGCTGACACGCAGAATGCCTGGGGGAAGGAAGAGCTTGGGTCCCAGACTTCAGAGGCATTCAACAAGGTCCTCGGTTCCAACTCAGTTTCTGCTCATCATGTTGACCCTCCGCGAATCAAACATGCCTAGCTGGGAAATCCCCTTTTAAATGGGCATTCATTCAAATGTGAAAAGAACCTATTTATAAATGGGCATGTTCCATTATATACCATCCTTGACTCCTGGAGTGTATCTCTCTTCTCCGGGCTCAATGCTTCTTCTCAAAAATGCGTCTGCCTTCAGTCTCCTTCCCTCGCTCTTTCACATTTCTCTCTCTTGTACCATCTTGTAGTCTTGCTTTTGATGTCTCCTCTCAAAATATCCGACAGGACAAGAAAAGGCCAAAAGCTTAAATCACAAGTTCAGTCTGATCCAGATTTGAATGTCATCTTGAATGGATTGGAAAATTCTATAGATTTTAACATGGTTCTTTTACGCCCAGATATCGATTCTCCAGTCCCAGCGGCTGGATCAAAGACTGCAACTCCAGGATTGCCGCCCCACTGAATTCATCAGCTCCGGGACCTGCGCATCGTGGATGATCTTAGCAAGCTTGTCCACTTGTATATACATTGAACACATATCATGAACATGAGATCATATAGTTATATATATATATATACATATATTGGAGAACATATATATATATACTTATGTGTCTATTTATCTATTTATTTTCATATACTGATATTGGTATTACTATAAATATATACATATGCATATATTATGTATGTATACATATATTATGTATGTATACATATATTATGTATGTATACATATATTATCTATGTATACATATATTATGTATGTATACATATAGTGTTATACAATATGTCATTATATATTGTTCATGTCTATGAATACATGTACATATTATATAATATATTGTGTCTATTTATGTAACATATATACATGTATATAAATTATACAGTTTCTGAAGCATGTAGATGGGACTACCCCCCAGGAGCTACTTCCATGTACTTCCCAGCCACAAGGGTCATCCAAACAAGCCTCCCCCTCCGCCACTCACGGTCTCATCCTCGATCACCTGGAAGATCACTTCCCTCGGTCCACCGGAGCTGAAAGGGGAACAAGAAAAAGGGATGGGGATTGGGTCAAAAACCTACGATGTTCGTTAATTGTCTATTTTGTGTCTTTGTTGGCCAGCTTTTTGGATGTGAAAACCAGGATACCGTGGGATCAAAACCCTGTGAAGCTTGGAGATTCAGAAGATGGGGATGATCAACAAAGCCAATCGGAAATCCCCATCAACACATGGCTTTAGCTCAAGGTACCATCTTCCAAACGTACAAGTTCCAGCCCAGTATGGCACATGGATGTCCATTGGTCTTGCTGGCTTGACGACTACTCATCCGAATCATTCCGAATCTGGGTTCAAAACCACATTGGATTGGTATGATCCCCAATATATATAGATAGTAAAATCCCCTGACCAATCATCAACCAATGATTGTTTCAAGCACTGCTCAGCTGAATCTGGGTTCCAGACACTCCCTCATCTTGGAGATTTCTGCCCGCATCCTCTACCTCGATCTCAACAGCTTCGACGACCTGCATGCTGTACAAAAGGCCTGGGGTGACGGGACGCCCCGGTTTCAAGGCTTGGCAAAAAAAAACAAGAGGAGCCAACGAACCCGAATGCAGATCACGTAGAAAGACACGTAAACGATGACCACAAAGATAAACTATCTCAGAAATCAAAAACATATATGCCACCCAAAGGTTAATGTAACTCACTGCACGCGCTGGCGATATTGCTTTCCCAGCTAGGCATAGAATGCAGATAAATACGANNNNTACGACATCGGTCACAATCAATCTCTTTTTGACCGCTGAAGCATTGCGACGTGCCATCATCGTACTACAAAGCTTGCACAAAGCACGTCCCAGTACTACTTCGTACTACAAAGCTTGCGCAAAACTCGTCCAAGTACGACTTTGTACTACAAAGCTTGCACAAAGCGCGTCCCAGTACTACTTCGTACTACAAACCTTG
>BGPT01001238.1:130254-180254 GCA_003297045.1 Symbiodinium sp. clade C Y103 | reverse complement strand
AGGCCCTGGCTCATGCCATGTCTCTAGCCATGTTTTGACGATTCTCCGCGCAAAATAGTGTCGGATACAACAGAACCCTCCCGCAATTAAAACCATTGGGATCGCGGTGGATTCGCGGTTGATCGGCGATTGAAGCTGCCCCAAATACCTTTATTTTGATCAACACCCATTTGCACATAATTGATATTAATTGATTATTATACTTATACAGAATAATATGCACGCATGAAAATGATACATGATTGACATTGATTGAACATAAAGGGGCGTGGCTATAGTGGACCGACAAGCCATCACACACACACACATGCATTGAATTCACATATCTTGAGGCCACATCCAGTCTTCATGAAGAAAAAAAGTACGTCCATTTGAGACACTTGCTGTATAAGGGAAGTGACAGAGACAGCTTTGAGACAAGCGGTTCACAAGGTGCATTGACCACCAAGATGGTGAGCAGTTGACAAGGATCGTTGCACAATGCATGTTTTGCTTGCATTCATCATGTCGATGTGAGAAAAATCGGAAATGATCCCCACAGACATACTGACATACTCCTCTTGGGAGTTTTGTTTATTGAATTCATTGCGTTTTTGGATGCCCAGCTGCATCAAAGTGTAGCTTTGCCAATCACCGAAGTCGGTTCGCAAAGGTTCTGCCGGAAATGCGTTGTAATTAAGTTGTAAGGTTTGAAGGTCGTATCATTGGCCACTCTCTCTGTACATGTGCTTTTTTTTGCACAAATAAAAGTAGCATGTTGATTCAAGAGCGCAGGCTTGGTGCAAGCCAATTTGAGGTAAACGCTCAATGTCGATTTTGCGGTGGTTCTGGCCCCTATGAAGACATTCCATGTCCTCAGGGTTCCAGGGAACCCACTGAGCCAATCGAGCCGACCGAGCCAACCGAGCCCACTGAGCCAACCGAGCCCACTGAGCCAACCGAGCCCACTGAGCCGACCGAGCCAACCGAGCCCACTGAGCCAACCGAGCCCACTGAGCCGACCGAGCCAACCGAGCCGACTGAGCCGACTCAGCCAACCGAGCCGACTGAGCCGACTGAGCCAACCGAGCCCACTGAGCCAACTGAACCGACTGAGCCGACTGAGCCAACCGAGCCAACTGAGCCGACACCGGAGGATCCTGAGGAAATGTCCGAAGCGGTTCCTGAAATGGAAGCCGCGCCAGCGGACATTTTTCCATAAAGGTCCCCCGGGGCCTTGCAAAATGATTACCAACAACATTCAAGATTATTTAACTACAATGTGGCACAAAGATAAAGCATGACAGGATTCTATAGTTTCCATTCATTTCCTTTGTTCTGCGCTGTCGCTTGCAGTGTTCTCTGAAAGGGTGAAAAAGGCAAGTCCATGTTTCGAGGCTACAATGTTTGCACGGTTCGGGAATGTGCCTGTTTGTGGCATGCCCGAGCGGTCCATGCTAGAGCGTACAAACCTGCTCACTTTTCCCAGAAGGAATTTCGGTTCCACGCTGGTGGGCTAGATGAGTGTGCAGCGCAAATTCGTACTGCCACATCCAGTGGGGTGGGAGAACAGTGCAACCATGCAGTGGCCTGTGACTTCCCCAATTTAGAGCACAGGCAAGGAGTTTCCGGAGTTTTGATTCCACAATCCGCTTGTATAGGGGTTTGGTTCTTCCAACATTTTAATTAGAGTTTTGCAGTTTGGCCCGGAATCTTGGGCCGAAGTTGGAAGAACCAACACCAAATGAACCCCACGAGGCTCCATGTGCATGTAAGCTTGAGTGATCCATTATCAAACAGACGTGTGTAATTTATAGTGATACAGTAAGTGTATTTGTGTGCCGTGTGTGCGTGTGTGTGTGTGTGTGTTTAAGCAAAGTTCCCATTGTAGAAATTCTCATCATGGAGCATCATGGGGCAGAGTGATAGTCAGCAGACAGCGCTGGATTGATTGCGTTGTTTAAACACTTTTGTTTCTTCATCTCTTTGGGGTTCAGCGCTGCTTCTGCTGAGTTTGCCAGCAGTACTTCCAGGCCAAGTGATGGTCTCGTTTGTGCAGGGTATCCATCTCCACAACAGTTGGAGCAATCACATCATGCAATCAGATATCGCCGCAAAAAAGCTCGAGGTCTACTTGGCAGACAGTCGCATGCAAATGCTGATTGCAAGTCAGACATGTATACAGTAAATATATTTACGCCAGCCCCACGATGGCAGACAACACGTTTTCCAGGCTCGCTTTCCCTGCTCCAGGTGGGTGAAGAAGTGCCTCCTGTGACCATTTTGCCAATCTACTCGCAGCTACCATCAGACTTGCAGGCGTGTTCTTGCGTGTTCTGTAATGTTCTTTCACTTCCAAACTTCGATTTGAAACCTGTCAAGCTTTGAGGGTCTCAGAACAGTTCAGAAAGGTTTTTTGAGGTTCAGATTTTCTCAGGAGAATTCTTTGATTCAAGGTTCAGCGTGAGTGTTGCATGAAGCAGCTGGATAACACGTGATAAAACGTGATGAAGCCATATTAAGACATATTGAGACTGGTGTCATCTGGTGTCTCTGTAGCTCAGGCCAAGATCTTTGAGAGCAGCGATAAGCGAAAGATCATTGTGGCCACCCGACTGAACATGCAGTTGGAAGGTGTAAAGCAGAAAGAACTCGGGAACTTAATAAGATCTCAAGATGATACGACATGTGGCTCGCCTTGAGAATGTATTCATTGTCAATGATTATCAGAAGTATTCTCCCGGTGACTCCCAAGCAGATGAGCACGCCATTGCACCACAGCTTCTCCATGCACTCCCACCGCATGATAATAATATACTTTATCATATATAGCTTATCCGGTAGCCGGAAAGTATGAAGGCAAGATAAAGCAAGATAAGGCAAGCATGTTGAATGATGTTGAATGCATGAGGTCCCATTTTTTTCTCTTTGCCAGCTTTTACTCTGGCTAGCTGTCTCTGGACGGAGTGCAAGACGTTTTGCTTTCTCACAGCTCCAGCCCTTCCTTCTCGGAATGTCGCTGCTGTCGTTGCCAGCTTTGCTGGCACGTGCGGATTGACTCGCACTTTCTTTTTGCCTTTTCCTTGCCTTCCTGCTCCCTTCCAGTACAGCTGTTTGATTTTCCGCGGGGTCAGCTGGCCAAGGACCTAAATGGCACAATGATTCTCCCCATCCAGCTACACCAGCATGGCAGTTTGGCGGTCTCACTATTTTGCAGGAATAGTATAGTCTTTTATTTGCTGCACCCTTTCCCTACCCAGTACAGTGAAATTTGGAAGTGATGGCCACATCAACACATTTTTTGAATGCATTTTATATAGATGTATATAGAGATATAATGAGATATATTGAATGCATTATGACAACTCACTGGGGAGACCATTCCTTGACCAATGAAGTGCATGGCAAGGCCACCAACATTGCAGAGACCTCCCTGACCGTGGACGGCATCAAGTACGTCATAGATACAGGCACCACATATACGACACATGGAATACTGAAATATTGAACACTTGGTGAGCTTTCGGCAAGAAATTTGACTAGAGTCTAGATCTGTCTAGATGATTCTAGATGTATTGAGTCCGGAATCGCAATTGGGAGTTCTGCATCTTCTGCCGCTGCAGCTGCTGCTGTGCCACTGGTATACACGACTTTATGTTTCGATCATCATTGCCAAGACATGCAAAGAGTATAATATCATGTTTGTCTTTGTTGTATCATGTTACATAGTTGTTTATTACAACGGCAGGCATGATTCTGGTGTTGTTTTTGTTGCTTTGTGGCTGCTTTTCTCTGTGCACCTGGCGTTCAGGCTACTGCAAGCTGAAAATCTACAACCCCAAGATGGGTATCGCTCTTAGATGATTGGCTGACCTTGAGCGTTATGCGTGGCATGCTGTGTGTTTTCATGCAACTGATTTGCGAAAGTCAAAGTGCAAGAACCGGCTCAAGTCGTGGCATGACAGCCGATGACCCGAGGAATGGACAGCTTGCAAGTGACACCTATTTCGCAAGCCAATGTTTTTGCCCCAGATCAGATGGTGCTTTGGTTCCAAAGTATTCTAGCTACAGCATGCTGAAGTGATTACCGGGCCGGATGATTCCCACACTTTCCTCCAAATCTTGAGGCAAACCAGCGCCGTGGCCGTGCTGGTCGCACAGGGCCTGGAGTGTGCGGTCCTCAGAGCTTGAAGCAGAGATGAGCAATATTCATTCGACATATTTCGACATACATGGTCCTATGTTGGGCCATATTGGACAAATGTCATAATGTCAAGCCAGGCAGCAGACATGATTGTAAAATATTTCAACGCATTTCAACGCATTCATGGCTAGCGTGTTTCATTTCTTTCTCAGCCTGAAGAGTTAAGTGCAGAACAACAGAATGTAGTGGTGGAAAGTATTGATGGCTGTAGCAAGTTTTTTTCAAACGATGATGTGGGCTCGCCTCTGCATAGAATGGCAATGGATGGCATTTGTCCTCAAAAATCAGTGGGAGGATGTTGTTTGGTGTGTCCATGGTGGCTGCACAAACTTTGGTTCCATGATTTCACTGCACTTGGTAAGAAAATAGAATGACTACAATGTGCAGGTTTTGAAAGACCATTCGCAAACTGAGATGCTGGCGGCTCTACACAGAGAGCGCCTATGTCTCCGAAATGCTCACCATGACTATTCCTGAGATTCAACGCCAGGGGCTGACCACATTGCCTAATTGCCAATCAAACCAACGATTGTGAGACATCATGGGATGAAGAGAGTAGCAAAATATGAGAGAGAAATATGAAATGGGGATTTGGCAAGTTGTTCCGTTTGGTGTTTTTACATGTTTTTATTTTATTGCATTCATAAAATGCATGTTTGCATTGATGATCATGGGCAGTGGGAAGGATACTGAAGCTGCAAACGAAGCAAGATGCAGTTGGAACGTGTTATCAGTCATGCTGATGCGACCCTGCCTCCGCCGTCCTTTGCCTGAGGGACCAATCTTGCCAACGTGGTTTTGCTGTTGAAATCGATGGGCGTAGCTTGGCTGTATTTGAGCATGATCATCGGCAGCGCACAGAGCATCGCGAATCTCACAAGCAAGTCCTAAGTTGATGATGATGTTATCTCAACCAACAACAAACGAATCAAAGCCCATCAGAGTTCCCAACTTGTGATAGGATGCGATAAGTAGCAGGTAGCCCTCCGATATCCTCCAACGACAATTGTCTTCTGGAGGCCCAGGCATCAAATGATGCGGGTCTTCATGTTTTGGCTCTGCTGAGATCAAAGATTTGCTCTCCTTCGGCTTCATGGATCCACCGCCACAGGTACAGTCTCCCACCCACTCAGCCAAACTGTTTGGCAGCTATTAACGCTAATCCTTTCACGGTGGAGGCAAGTGAAAAGAGTGATAAAGTGTGTGGGCTGGTGACAGGATACAATCTTGAACTCTTTGTTCCAGCTCTGGATGCTGGGTGCGTTAGACAATCTCGGTGCCGGGTTCTCAGACTTTATCTCTTGGGGATGTGCCATGAACAGCACTAGAGAACGCGTTTTTCTGTCTGAGGACATCACAAAGCTGGGAAACAAGATGGCCCAATTCCCATTGGCACAGAGCTTAATCGGCTTGATCAAAAGCAGACCCTTGCAAGTCAAAGAATAGACACAGCCAACGCTTGCAAGTACTCTAGCAGGATTGCTGTTGGTGAACACTAGCTAGGGCTCTGGAGATTCAGCATCCCTAAGGACCCACCACTGTCCAAAATGCTCATTGTTGGTGAAGAGATTGGCTGTAGCTCCGAGGCCAGATGCCTGAGCCCTGCATTTTACAATCATTCCATTCACTATTTCCTTACTATTTGATTCCGGTTCCTGCCTCTGCCAAAACCGAAGCATATGCCTTTGGAAATCTTTGGAACATTTTGGAACTGCGTGCGATGGTTGCTTCGCCTTGGACTTTGATCAAATCCAGCTTTCTTCCTACATGCGCCAGATTATGAGCATTGTGTCCATGCTCTCGGTGCCATCGATCTTTTTCCGACCAAAGGAGAGTTCCCATGGCACAGCTTGTTTTGGCCGGGAGGTTGGAAGAACACCTATTTGGGGCAGATTATGCATGACACGTCTGGTTGTCAAAGGATGTCAAAGGTCTGAAAAGCCTTTGCCTGTCGGGATTGTCTCCGCATGAGTGAGCAGTGTTGTCACCAGTGTGCTTGCGAACAGTTAGGACCGTGCAGATGAAAGCGACGCTGCAAGAGAGAAGTTCTTTGTCCCGGAAAGCGCGACTCCAAATGTGTAGGATGCTGCTTTGAGTTGAAGTTCAGGTTGAGCAAAGCACACAACACGTTGATTAATGTTTGAACATGAAACATGCAAAATTGGTTTCTGCAGGCAAGGTAGGACTTTGGATCTAGCGTCGAGAATCACTTACTTTCAGGACATGGGAGTACTTCAACTTTTGTGAAACTGAATTGCTTCCGCCCATGTTGTATGGTTTCCACTACGAACTTGCTTGTAGGTGATCACCTGACCTTCTTGAACGTTTACCAGCAGTGGGGCCACAATGGCTACAGTATTTTGCTTAGCCTGCGAGTGACTCACCAATGTGTTGCTATAGTATTTCAGTCGGCTTGAAATCCAGCCAGTGAATCAAGTGCATTTTTTGATCTTTGCAATTGCACCGAGTCAAAGCTACATGTATATATATATATATATGTATATATATATATATTTATATATATATATATATATATTTGTATTTATATATATATATATCCGCAATATACTCATGCCAGCTGCGCCAGCCTGATGAGACCTGGTCACGCTGCGGCCTTGCATGGCTGACCTGCATCATGGTGTGTTTCCTTCAATTTATGGCACAATTTGGCACAAAATGACCAGTCACTACAGACACTAATATCATGTGCAGTTCCAAAATAACAGAGAAAAACTTACCAGACTCTAGTGATCTAGTGAGCATTGCTTTCTCAAAAGAGTTGGAGCAACACCCTGGCTATGCCATTTTCCAGAGAGCGTCCTTTTGTCGCTTCGCGGGTCCAGAATCCAAAGAGATTGCAACACACCACCCTCCACTACTGAGCAGTGCTGCGAACTTGAGGTGCCAAATGGTGTGGAGATCACTTTGTTCACCAGAAGTCACTGAAAAAGGTTCGTGAAGTGTTTTGCTCTCAGTAATCTCATGCCCAAAGCAGAGTCTGGCAGAGAACATGAAGAAATTGGCAAAATCGAGAAATCTTTCACTTGAATTCCTAGCATCTCTGAGGCGAGGGCAGCTGGAGGAAATTATGCTGCTTGGACTTGGGGCCGTGGCTCTGTGGGCTCCAAACGTGTCAATCAAAAAGGGGTGGCAAAACGAAGGACACCACTGTATGCAATGTTGTTCAAAGATAAGCAGTGATATGATAGTGATCATAGTGCTTTGCTGCTGGTGTGACGTTCTCTATGACTCAGTTTGCTGTTAATTGCGCTCTCTCCAGCTGCTTAGCTGCTTATACATGCTCTTTAGGCGTTCCCTACACAGAGGAAGGACTGCGCATGGGAAGATATGTCACAGACTGATTTTGCATGAGCCCGAGGCAGCAACAGCACCTGCAAATCAACTCCATTGGTGAGCGCCTTAGTTGAGACTTCGGCACGAGTTTTATGTGCTTGACTGAAGATTCTTTTGAATCGACTAATTTTCGCTAGCATATTGAGTTTCAAAGAGGTGTAGCACAGGATGGATGACAAGTTGCTGACTTTTTTGCTCTTTGACAAGTTCCATGCCTGCAGACTAAGGCACTGACTGGGATCAGGTCCGCAAAGCCATTTGCGCAGGGTACTTTCACAATGCCAGCAAGTGTGGGCCTCACCCAGTCGCAAATCTACAGTAGACTGTGCAGACCCCTGCTATCCCCTGCTGCATCCTGCTGCTCGCATACTGCCTCGTTTTTGTCACTCTTCAAACTCCTTGGTACAGTGAAAAAAATGGTTTGTGAGTCTCTGTTTTTTTGAGGCTTCGTGGCATTGGTGAGTACGTGAATCTCCGGCCAGAGCCCTGCACGGACAAGCATTTTCTGAAATAATATGAAATAATGTAAGTAATCGCATTTTTGGCTGTGTCTCGTCCTGCAGAGAGAGATTCAAGGTAAGACATGACCAGACCATTCAACGGGTGATAGCATCGTCCAGTTTCAAGATGGTTCAAGGCATGCACATCCCTGCGAACTTAGGTCGCGCATCCCTGCAAATTTGCATCCAACTAGCTCGCTGTCACAAACTAAGCCGGGCTTGGGGTCACGCCTTGCAACCATTCCGACCAATCCCTTTGTGTTGCATTTGGATTTGCAGCAGAAATCGCTGTAAGGGCTTGTGGATAATTATGATGAGTTTTTGACAATTTTTGACAGAATTGAGGAAGTTTTTCAAGAGATGAAAGGCCAAAAAATGTGCATGAAAGGAGGTGGAATTTTGGCTGGGCGGGTCATGGCGGATCAACTGAGGTATGGCCTCGGCTACACACCTGACTACGTAGTTTACCATGAGGTGGAGCGGATCATGGCGGATCAATGAGTTTTCCCTTGACCTGGTGTGGAAAAAGACCTGCGCACCTGCCCGCCAGGTCATGTACACCGTCAAGGAATACATGCAAACAGTCACCGCAGTAGATCCATACTGGTTGGCTGAGTTGGTAGAGCTCAGCTTTCCCGCTGCTGGTGGTGAGCCTGTGGAACAACAACCTTTTTTATATTGGGATGCAATAGTTGTGGATATGTACTGCATGCCCGGCTGGCATATTATGCATTGAACATATCAGTACATGGTTGAAGTGATTTATGGCCAAGTGCCACCGGATGCTCAATTGAACAGCAGGGTGATTGAAGATACTGAAGGGGCTGGCTGTAGCGAAGGCACTTGTCGCTCTTCAAGCGAACAGAGATTTGGACGAGTTTGGAAGACTGGAAGCTGCAACCCATGAAAGCATTGAATAGTTGTGGTCCGTTCACGTCTCAGCAACAGAGGCTGGGCCCCATGTTCTTCTCTGTCAAGGAGTCGAGCAAGGGGCTTGATTGGACGGAGTGCATGTTGTTGCAACGAACATGGGTCATGTTGGCTAAAAGTTGCTGACAGTTGTCCGCTTTTGACCAAAGCTGCCATTAGGGTGACTAGGCTACATTTTTTGTCCGAGTGCTGGCACTGGTTGAGATCAGAAGGCAGCAGTCACAGTTGATGTGACTACGGCATTTTGTCAGAGACGAAGATGCGTTTTTCCCAGTGAACGCCTGTATGCTGATATCACAACGGCTGTCCTGCGGTTTCACCTTGCAACACTGATGTTTGATGTCAAGGTAGCGACTTCCAAGCAAAGCAGAGACAAGAACAGGAAGAGCGCAGGAAAATGGAGCTCCCTGGCAAAGTATTATGGCAGAGTTGGTCAGCCACACTTGACATACAACAATCTTACTTACAGTATCCAACTATATCAAAGTGTGCCGGGTCAAAGTTCTAACTTCTTGATAGGCTGATAGGAAATACCATCTGCTCGCTTGTGGAAACTCTGCGCATGCAAATTGTGACACAGGGGTCATTTTAATCCACATCCGTAGGCAGGAAAGTGGCCCTGAGGTACGAGCAGAAGCTGCGGGATGATCTTGAAAGGCAAGCGAAGCAGGAAGAAGCAGCCTGGGCCTTGAGAGACTTTCGCCGGTGACGGCTGTGCTTTGATGGTTCGTGAACCCCGGGTATTGCAGTGGTACCCCCAACAAAATATACAGCCAAGATGCTGGTTTGCCCAACCCAGTTGTAGGTCCTTAGTGGCCTTGTGTGTTGGAAAGACTTGGAAGGTTTTTTTTTTTTTGTGTACCGTCATGTTATGTTTACATTCCTCAGCATTTTGCTGCAACATGTGTTCATGGTTATTCTTCTTAGCATTTGGTATTGGTATTGATAGAGGGGCAACCCCGTTGAACAGCCAATAGCTTATGATTTATGATTATGATAAATCTGATCATGAACAATGTAAAATACATCGATATGAAGAGCCTCCAAGTACCCATGCAAATTGGTAAAAGTCCCCTGATGGTACTAATTTATCCATTTTTCATGTTTTTCTACGTGCTTGGAGGGTCTAGGTACACCAAACCAAAATAAACCCACCCGTGGATTTTCCCGTGGACTGGACACATCTGCTTTTCCGTCACTTCTGGGCGCTGGCACCGTGGCCGTTTAGCTCGGGCGCGAGTTCCCCACTGACGCCCAGAAGGTGGACGCAGTACCTGTGCAGCCTGAACCGAGACCCATCGAGACCATTTGGGCCCAGCCTTTCCTTGGATGTAGATTTGTCACAAAATTCACAAAGTACCAGTTTGGTCTGCGTTTGAAAGCGTATTCTGCAACTAAAGAGCTTGCGATCCCCCTCATATCCCTCATTGGTGAAGCAAGTTGGTGTGCGTTGCTTGGTTCGGCCCAGGAACAACATGATGAACAGGAAGAAAGAGGCTGCCAGGTCTACAGGCCAAAAAGATCACAGATTGCCATCTTCCGAGGAGCATTTCTGAGGACGAAGCCACAGTGCATAGTCCTAGTCAGAGTCAGGTGGGCTTCATCCTTGAAGAAATGGATGAGGAAGCAGCTCTTGAGGCCGAGATCCATCATCCATTTTGTCCCCAGCATGATTCTGAGGTCCCCCGATAATCACGGGATGTCAAAGAAAGCGAAAGGGCCTCAAATCACTTGGTCGAAGATCGGAATCTTTGCCACTGGTTCGGTGCCTCATCCTTTGACCTCCGGGTTTCACCTGCTCACATACTCCACGGGATGCTGCCTTCCCACATGGGGCCACATGTCATCATGTTGTCCCCCTGAAACTAGTTGGGCCGCCTGATCAACCACCATCAAGCCCTCTCAGGGCTTAATTGATCATTCTTGTTGGGATGGGGGGGGGTTCCCATTTGGATTGGAACCTATAGGCTCCCTGTAGTCGTTTGGCCAAGCCTATCCAAGCCTCCATCAAGACATGCTCGGTGGTTTGATGGGCAAAGTTTGCTTGGCCTTGAGCATGTTGGTTTGCCGCGGATATAGCCATTGGCCATGTACAAAATTTGTGTATAGCATTGTATAGCCATGTAGCTCCTCAACTTGGCCATGAATGGTTGCTTAGACCCTCAGCGAATCTCAGCGAATCTCCGCGTGGTGCGTGGAAAAAGTTCTGGAAGCTCTGTGCTGGCCCAGGCGACCGCCATGGATGGTGAAGATCCTGAATTTTGGTAATTTGACATCCACCAATCAAGTTGAATAATTATCGTAATTAATTATCGTATCTCATTGTGTAGTGACGTACAAAAACGAAATTGAAAGCTAGGAGTTGGTGGTTCATCATGGTGCATAATCATTCATCATATTTCAAGTACGTCCCAACATGTTCCCATTGCGCTCCACGCTGCCAGTTTAAGTTTAAACTCAACTCCAGACCGCAGGGCGCCCTCCTGTGCACGCAACATATGCAACGTTGCCTAGGAAGCCTTGGTCCGCAGTGGTGGCCAGGTTGTCGAGCTTGCGCCTTAGATCATTTCTTGGGTATTTGTGGGTGCTATGTGGGTGCTATGATGTGCTACGCCAAGATGGGAAAATATGACCTGAACTACAAGCCACTGGAGCTATTGGGAGCTACCATGTTGTGATTCAGTCAACATATGTGATGTCAAGAAGACACGGGAAAGCACCAGCATCACCCCACGCATATTGTCAATGCTCAAGGAAAACTCGCTGACACAAACCGCTAAAAAGATCTAAAAAGGACATGTGGCAAGGAAAATCCCTGTGAAAACAAAATGCCTGTTCAAAGGCTTCCAAAGCTATGGCTTATTGTGGGAAATGCATGGACATGCATCATTCAGATGGCTCTGCAGGTTACAAGATATCAACAGAGTACAAGAAGCCAGTTGAAACTGAGGGCAATTGTGATTTCAGTGGCAAGTCGAAGTTGGATGAAAGGAGACCCTTGAACCGAGCCAGCTGGCAATGTTGATTGCAGGGTGGGCAAACGCCGGGCTCCACGGGACAACTTGAGGACGCCGAAGTGCCAGAATGACGCAATATGTTTGAAAACATTCTGTTCCTGATTTTTTTCAAACCTGCAGAATCCTGCAGGAAGCCTGCTGCTGTTTTCTCACTTCTTCAGAAACCCAAGAGATCCCAAGAGATCAGCAGACCAGATCTGATTCGAGCGTGTGGGCTGCAGAGCATGCTTCCATTCCGTGAGGAAGCTCAAGAGCAGCGAAGGAGTTGAAGAAGAGAACGTTCCTCGAGGCCTGTGTCAGACTAGAGTGCCTACTGTCCTGAGGACCGGGCACAGTAGCACAAGGCCACTACATTCAGCTGATTTGGGTATGGCTTACTATTTGATTTGTGTGATTATACTGTCAACCATATTCTCACCTCCAATCAATACTAGTGATGTTACAAGATATTTGTGCGAGATGTAGGGAACCAATTTCCTGCCAAGTTAGTGGCACCTCCTTCGTGGGCAAAGACTCCGACTCCGACAGCCACTGCACCCAGAGATGTTTGTGTTTGGCCAAGCATGCCAATCAACAGGGATGAAAAGCAACTCAACAAACTTGAAAACCATAAAAGTACGGTACAATTTGTTCAAGACTGACCTGGGATCCAACGCATGTGCAGCTGAGTGCTTTGATGGGTAGTGCAAAGATTTTTTCTAAGGTGCTGCAGCAAAAAGGCGGCGGCAAGCAGGTGGAGAACCAGATTTCATTTTTTTTTTAAATCAGCCCAGCTGTAGAGTCAGAATGAATCAGAGCAGATTCAGCATTGCGTATTGGAAAGCCTCGCTGCGCCAGCTGCTTTGTGCCAGTATCTCTGGCCAGGTCGGAAGCCACGGGCATGGGGCTCAGACTGCCAAGTAACCTTTTATTGAAAAACCACTGGTGATCCACCGCTTATCCACTTGACGGTAGCATGTAGCAGAGCAAACTATCCATGCCTGTGAGGCCCGGACCGCTTGGGCTGCCAGTGTGAGCTAATGCTTGGAGCTGATGGCAAGGCCGTGTGCAGAGCGTGCATCCTTTGGTGCTCCTGTGGAGCCTCCGGGTTTCACTCACGAGTTGGCAGAAGCAGCTGCTACTCAGCCCTCGCAATTTGACCATACTAGTACCAATTGTAGCTGAGACCAACACACACATCAACAGCAATTCCATACCAGGTACTAATGAGTTAAAGGAAGCAAGGAAAAGGGGAGAGAGAGAAAGAGAGAGAGAGAGAGACAAAGGATCCCCAGCTTTCGAAAGGCGTTCCATGTTCTTACTTGATGTGCAAGGGCATGAAACCATCAGCCGTTTAGTGAGAATCAGATGTCATGTCCTTTCAAACGGTCATTTTGGGAGGTGGATGTTTGTAGCTGCATGTGCCACCTGCAAAAAAAGATCTCATTGCACAGGAAACTTGAACATGACTTCACTGTTGTACTGGTACTTCACTGTTAATTGAACTGCAACTGAGATCAATAGGGGACAATGAGTGTGCTTTTGGAACCTTTGTTGCAAGCAGTACCTAGGGGGTGGCGGCAGTAGTTCAGCCAGACAAGTTGATGATACAATATAAAACATACTAATTATATCTACTAACTATACATATATAAAAAGAATGCATATATGTAATTATATAGATACGGGATAATGGTATGTAGATTAGATGGTTGTCACAAATGCTGCAATTATGACCGGATATATTTACGTAACACACTACCAGATACATACTTTCATATGCCCGCCCCTGAGCTGCGGATTTGAGATTTTGTACCTTGTTCAGGATGTTTTTTTGACAGATTACAGAGTGATTGGCTCGTAGTGACGTAGTGCCTGATGTGCCTGAGCATGGGATTTGAAATGTTCAGTTGGCATTCTTCCTTGGAGCCATGTGTAAGTTCAAAACTGATTTACTTTGCCATTGTATGGGACGCAGATTTGCCTTCACAAACCATAGAAGACTCCATAGAAGAATCTCACTCACATTGATTCAGCTTTTCATTTCATCTCGCATTTGCAGATGTTGCAGCGTGCACCGATGCCTCCGTTGCTGGTGGCTTCACTATCGCTGGCCTTCCTGGGCTACGTCTGGGTGGTTGGCATTCTCCTTTGGAACTATCCATGGTTCCGCCCGATTTGCTCGAGAGGTTTTTGTTAATTTGTTATTCTTGTTGACAGGATGTGACATTGTGGCTGTTAACAATTCGTGACATGCTACGCAAGTGCAAAGGGCACAGGACCAGAGCACAACATAACAGAACATGTCTTAAATGCATTACCATTTTGCCAAGAAGGGCTAGCTGGGGCTAGCCTCTGAATCGGATGATTTACACTCTTTTTTTTTTGGTTATGTGTTTGAGGAAAGACTAACTGGGATTATAAACACCCGAGGGGGATGTATGTTGCATTTTTTCTTGTGATTTAAATTTGAGTGTGGGGCACTTCTTTTTTTGGGGGTGTGGGGGTGCACGTTTGCAAGTAATTTTTTACACAACTGCAAAAACCCACGCAAGACAGTAACAACAATCCAGTCCAGGAAAACAATCTGATTTCTTTACATTTTCTTGAGTTGCGGGGGATTTGTCTTTGAAGTCCATTTAGCAAGCTCAGGCTAGTACAGCTCCTTTTCTTTACTTCAGTGGCAGTTGCGCTCTTTGGAGGATCGTTTCTGTGCTTGGTGTTCTATTTGCTTCGATTGAGGCATGAACAGGGGGCAATGCAGTTGTTGCCGCCATCAGCTGCAGATGTCCTGGATTTGTCCATTTTCGAGATCGTCGAAGTATTGAACCGGGTGATCATGAGACCCTTCTATGATTTCATCCGTGTTTTGCTGCTCATCAATGCAGACTTGGATGAGAAAACTCGAAAAGAGATCCTGGAAGAGATGAGCCCAGAGTTTCGACGACGCGTTTTCCAGTGCTCCATTGTGTCGCTGTTACCTGGTTTTTTACAGAAGCTGGCGTTGGGCCAAGACTTCACACCATCAACAAACAACAAGGCCACAATGCAGGATATCTTCGGGCATGGGGACAAGACAGCCATTGGAGATGACAGTCCTGTGCGGAGGCATCGTTCGTTGACTGACTTACTGGAGTTCATGCGTTCCGTAGAGGGCTCTTCCGAAAAATCGAGGCAGTCCACTGTTCTCCAGAAGATCTTAGCAAGCACCTTGTCCAGCCATGTCCTGAAATTTGACACCTTCAAAGGTAGATAAAGGTAGTACATGATAGAACCAAAGCGCCCCGGAAACGGAAACAAACGATTCTGCAAGAAAAGAGTTGCAACCGTTGGAATGCTGCCTTGCCACTGTTTCCACATTGTGATCTTTGCCGCGCATGTCAACATCATGAAATTTGAATATATTATTATACATGAAGTATGTAGGTGCTTTGTTTAACATTGTTTCTTGATTTTTCATTGCATGAGTTCAGTGTGCAGATTTTCTTGCGAAGATTCCGTGGCAATCAGAGAACTTTGGGAGACTCTGTGCACAACGCATTCATTGAAATGCCCAGCAGCATCAGCAAGTAGAGTACTACTATAGTATAAGAGCTGTTGATCAGAGACAGAAAGCCATGAAGATGCATAGCTAGTCAGAATATCCAAGAGCTATTGTCCACACCCACTTCAGTATCTTCACCTGTCCGTTTGGTAATTATTGGTCAATATGGGATAGTGCGCAATGTGCGCGGTACTGCACCAGTCACAGTCGTCAGCCTGTGGGTTTGACCATCCGCAGTGTGTCAGCCTGAGGTAAAGTCTCCGATGCAGCCCTATGCGCCATGTCACAAGGAGCTGTCCACCAGTACGAGAGCCACCTTAGCAACAGGGTCCACTACTTGTTGGACATCATTAGCAAGGAACCCGAACGACGGGTCTTAAAACTCCCGTGGCGTATTTTGCACTGGGAGGTGACCATGGCACAGTCTGTGCTGAAGGGCGCCGCCTCTTGGTTTTTTGAGAAAACCGAACAGGAAAGTGCTGATGCTGCCAAGAAGGACAGCTGAGCGCAGCATTTTTCAACTTGTACAGCCTTAAGACGTTCGCCACTTAATTAGAGTCACCTCTGACCACCTGGATGTTTCCCCACAGCAGTCGTTCAACAAATATACTGTACCTTTCTGCACTTGCGGATATGGCATCAGACGATGAAATATTGTTTATGAGGGTTCATACATGCCTTCAGGATGTATTTTTCAATGCCTTCAAAGCTGCCAACTTCAAATATTTGTCCAGACAACCAGACAGCCAACAAAATGATCAAGTTCCGGACTTGCCGGAAATCATGTCACTGTTTCACAAGCTGGCTCGCGTGCTCCTTCCAATTCGTTGGCTTGGCATGAGCGCCTCACTGCATGTCACCTGCCATATCCTGCCATCACCCCCGATAGATCGTCATAGTGGGGAAATTTGCCACCACCTTCTTATGTAGGCGAGACACTTTTTGCCCATGATCCGAGACGGAGGTGACATGGCAGAGCCAGAGCCTGCCACGAGTTTTACCAATCCTGGACGCTGATTGAGAATGCTGCCAGAATTAGTCAAAAGAGCGTTGTACCCCACACTGGGAAAATTCAAACAAGACCTGATATATGAAATCTATACAAATCTACTAAAATCGTTCATATGGAATTGGTTCCGAAGTCAGGAAGTTTGCATTTTTGTTCCTCCTTTTCTTGACGAGCCCAAGATGATGGGTTGCAGACTGTGCAGCACCACCTGCAGGCTTTGCAAAGCATTGGCTCTGAGACACTGTAAGTGAGACAAGTGAGAAATGGTGGTGACATATCGTGGCAATTGGCAATTGGCCTCGCGTGGCAACTTCAAAACTGATCAAAACTGATGAATCGTCATTCTTAGTCAGCCCCTGCATCTAGTTGGAAGCGGTGGAGAACAGACAAAGTGAATAAGAGCAGTTGCATTGAATCCTTTGCCCCATTCAAGCAAGGAGTCAGTGTAGGAAAGGCAGTGTCTATATTTTCCTGCTCCATTTGCGTCTACTGGTCTGAGCTTCCCCCCACCGCGTGGCACGCAAGCCGCGCGTGTTTTTTATTTGATCATGGGGTTTGCTTTCGACCTACCCCCTTCCATGGATAACCTCATCAAGGCCGGGTTGGACGGAATGGCTCAGGTGCTTGAAATTGATTGAGCATAGAGCGGGTTTATTGAGGTCTAGACATCAGAGTATTTTCTTCGACATACGAACATAAAAGCTGCGGCTCGCGTTTAGCTCATCCAGCAAGGCTAGTTCGATTGACTCACTGTCAATTGTATTGTATAATGTATATCAATTATATCAACTCAATTGGATGAGTGCTGGAGTCCCCGTCAACTTCATGGTTGGCTTTTTTGGGCTGCAGGGCTGCTTAGCAGAGATCGTTGGAGTCATGAGCTGAAACTGCTGACTTGATGAGCATTCACACGGTAGGGAGTAGAACTCCAAGATGAGCGGTATATGAGTGGTCTTAGTCACCCGGGCCTAAGTTCAAGGTACTTAGAATTAATACCGCAACTTATCGGTGTCGGCTCAAGGTGCTCGAAGGGCTGGGAGTTGAGAGACTTCTGCTGACTGCCATGATAAAAAAACGCAAGGTTCGACCGCAGAAGTCGACTTTGAAACCCTGGGATGACCGACACCACCTGAGCGATTCGCAGAATGAGTTGCTTGGATGGGAACTTGGTGCTGTTCCTCCGCACCAGTGAGCATGAGTGTTTCTGCGAGGCTTGGGCTTGTGAATTCCACAGGTCATCCATGAAAATTATGAAAGGATGGGAATTTTGTATAATTTTGTATGATAGTGGTATGATTGTGTTGCCATTGCATGACATTACTACATAATTTTCATATCCATTGATCTGGTTGTTTATGATTGTTTATACTATGTCAATCCTGCATTCCAGCGGGGCCGAGGGACGCCACATGTTTCACATAGGTTTGCACCTCATGGTCACATTGCTTTTTGGTGCAATCAGGTGCAGTCGGAGCAAAGTGTGGTGGTCACCAAGACATGGAATCAGCTACAACAACATAAACGAGTTACAACTGGGGGTATTGCTTGGACAAAGAAGACGTGAAACATGAGCAGCTTTTTGAGAACCAACAGAATCCCTGTTTCGGAAGCCATGACACATCATAACACGGTAACCATTGGAATACCATTGGAATACCATTGGAATACCATTGGTAGCCCACGCATCCGTCAGAGCTGAGGTTGAAGCCCCGGCAGCTACGGCAATACTTCTCTCGGCCTCAGTCTTTGCCAGAGCTCAGGAGTGACATCTCGCAAAGGCCCAACTGCAAGGCCATTTTAAAGAAGCTGGATGCCGATGAGGGTGCCTCACCCAACATGAAACATGAATGAAACTGTGACAAAATGTGTGTTTGTTTCTGTTTCTTTGTCGTTTTTTTTGTTTGGCATGACTTTTGCATCGTTTTGCTATGTGTTGCTTTCAGGGTGGTGGAAGCTGGGAAAGCGACTCCACATTAATGTGCCTGATATAGTGTGATGCATGAATGTTTTTCTTATTGCAATCGCACAAACCGAGGTGACCTTTGTCCTAAGTGCCAGAACCCATATCTTTTAGACACCCTGCACTGCCGGCGATGTGGTACACAAAGAGTGCAAATGCCTGCGCAACCGCAGTCGTTCCTTACTGCCGATGCTGGACCTTCATGTTGTCCCATGCGACATGCTCAGGGTGGAGAGATGCTTGATCGTGATGGTGTTCCTTGCCCCTGGAACAATCGCTGGAGTTCTGGCATTCACATCCTGAATGACTCTTGGTATATCTCTTGGTTGGGTTCTAGTTTCGATCCCCAAGTGCTGTGGATTTGTAAAGTTGACCAGCAGCCTTCCATAGATAAGCAACCTGGGGAAATGCAGAGCATTTTTCTTTCATGGCAGACCATCATCCTGCTTTACAGTAGTGCGCGCTACATAAATACAATGATAGTGGTCGGAGTATATGTGTTTGGTAGTTATCACCGCACAGCCAGGAGCAAATGCATCCATTGCACCGGAGCTCCTTTGCCACCAAGAGCCTTTTCGAAACAGCTCCGTCCCAACGATGGAGACGGCACTTGGATGTGCAGGATGAGTATGGCGATTGGAGACCAACAGCAACCACCAAGATGCCACGGTTTCAAGCACTGGGGGTTTAATATGAAGTGAAATGAATTGAAATGATGTGAACATTTGAATTCAACATTCAACATATTGAACATCTGATTTGACAAATATTTCGAATATTTTACATGTTTTGACATATATATATATATATGATGTGTTTTGATGACGCTTGATGATGACCGAAGGCTCGGCCATGGCAAAGCCAGGCTAGGGCCTAAACTTTGTCACAAAATGTCACAAATCAGAACAGAAATTCATGACCGTTTGGGGCACGTCATGGTACGTCCAGTAGCAAGTTGATGTACATTTCATGCGTTTCATATCGTTTCATTATGTCATATTATGTCTATATATGGCAGTCCCAATTCCCAATTGAGTACCATTTAGATTTGGTCTGGTCCCATTCCAGAAAAGAAACTTATCATGTCAGATGCAAAAACGGGATTTGTTGCTACTGGAGTCATGGCCCACTCAGTTGCATACAAGTTTGCATTGGCCATGTGATGTCCTCGTGCCTCAATCAAGTTGACGGCACGGAGCAGTAGAAGCAGTCGTGGGAAAAAGCAGAGCGTTTGGTTTCTCATCCTGCATGCTCAGCGACTATAGTTGCGCTTCGTTTTCTTTTTTTTTTTTTGTGTGTGTGTGTGTATGCACTGGAACCTAAAGCTGTTGTATTGGTTTTACCTGATAATTTTGAGGGGATCTTGCTTTGATCACAACACAGGGTGCCTGATATCGCGAGTATTTTCAATTGTTTCATATATTTATATCATCACTGTCCACTCAAAAAGGGACTTGTTCCCAGTATGTCCCATTTAGAATCCATTTATATAGTTGGCATCTTGCTTGCCAATCTTTCCATGCTGCGAAATCCCCGAAGGTCTTGACAAGCTGGGACTGGCGCATTTGGTTGGTGGTCTTCATTGTCGGATCTGTGCCTTGTCCGCCGGTGCCGCTCTCCACTGCAATGCCGTGTCGTATTTCTATGGTTCGATGTTAAAGAAAGTCACAAGATTAAGAAAGAAACAAACTAAACACATCGAAACACAATGTAGAATACAATGAGCATGCAGTGCTTTCCCTGTTGCTAGTCTAGTCACAACAGTCTTTCAGAAGGCATATCGAAATATGAAACATGCCACTTGTTTGCAGCTTCTGAATCTGTGTGTTTTCATACATTTCATTTTTCTCCAACGATGCCTCGCAGATTTGAGCGTGGGTTTGCTCAGGTGGTTTTGCAACACAAAGGTCCACAGTCACCAGTGGAGCAGGCAGCGAAGGCCTGCACCGCACCTGTGGATCCCAGAGCTTATAATTCCAGCGGTACCTGCGTTCAGGGGTCTTGTTGTCCAATTTGTCCAACACTTCTGCTGGATTCATGCGTTGAACACCGCTGAACAAATGCTGGCCTAAGAACATGACTCTGCTCAGCTTCACAAATTCCTCATACTTTGGCTTTCGGCTCAGCGTCTCGTGTCGCATCGTCGATCCAGTCGATCCAGTCGCGTCTTTGATTTGAAAGTCATCGACTTCTCTTCCGCCATGTCGCAGGAACATACTGAGTAACTTGTCGAGCAAACACAATTGCACTTGCAACATGATCTTGCACGATTTCCTGTGCTGACAATCCCTCTTGGGCCAGTATTGAGTTAATATACAGTGTGCAGAAAGATTTTGTGCCATGTTGGCGGTCAAGGTACGTTCAGAGCAAGGTCAACCCCATCCTCGAGAATCTTGTCACAGAGGTTCTCTTGGAACGCCCTGACAACCCAGTGCCACCTTTGCAACAGAGATGTGTGGAAAACTGTGGCAAGGCAAAGGTGCTCGTACTACACAAAAAATATCAAAAAACGAGAGGCAGAAATAGCCCGAATAATTATGCAGTTTAAGTTTAAATTTGAATTCATATCCGTTGCCGTCCGTTGCCTCTTTTTTTGTGCTCTTTACTTCTCCTCCTCTCAGCTACCATGTGCAGCGTTTCTCTTCCCCACCGTCCCCTAGCCGTGGACAATCTGAGGTGCCATTTATGGTGCGCTGGTTGGCAGAGCGATCCAAGGCTGGCAAGGAATCCCTCTACTCCTTGGGCGTGGGCGAGGCTGAGAAGCTCCGCAATGAGATTCGTCAATTGCAGGACTCTTCCTGAAGCGGCTTTCGAGGCTTTGTGGCTATGCATTCAAGCATAACCTCCAAGATTACTTTAAAAAAACAAACTTGTCTTGGTAAACATACAACAAAAAGATACAAAAAGGATAAAAAGGTATTCGTCCAAGATCCATGAGATCATGAGGCTCTATGAGTCTACTCAGAAGAAACGATGACGCCATGAATGCCTGCAAGTTTGTTGAAACATGAAAGCTCATGACATGGAATGTTGCTTCAACAAGTGTTCCTTCTTTTAGGCACGTTTGTTGGCCTTTGTTCAAACGTTGCAGGATGACATCAAGACGCTCTCCGACAAGGTCGGGGAAGCCAAGACCAAGGGTGCTGAGAAGACAGAGAAGCCCGAGGCAACCGCTGGTGAAGGAGGTAAGGCCGAGGAGCAGCCGAAGGACTAGCCATTTGGGGCGGTGCGACGTGTCCCATCAAACTCATCGGAGTTCCTTCAACCTTGTCATTGGTTTGGAAAATCAATCAAATGCAATGACAATTGGCTTTGGAGAGTGAATTTCATTGTTTGAATATGTTTGAATGGTTCGCACATCATCATGAGTTATATTGTGTTCATTGCCATCAAGTTCGTTGCAGAAGGAGGACGCACCAAAGGAAGAGGCTGGTGGTGGAGGCGACGAAGAAGAAGCTGAGGAAGGTGGCAAGGAGGAAAAGGAAGAGAAAGAAGACGAGGACCAAAGGAATAAGTAGCTATAAGTAGGTCGTCTAAGAATCTAGCAATAAGCCGGGTCCCGAATGCTTAAATAGCTGGTTGTGAATGCCCTTTGACAGCAAAGACGCCTTTGAGCGCCTGTGAGGAGGAAGACTCAGACTTTGGAGATGACGAGGAAGAAGAAGACGATGATTGGAAGCCTCCAGCCGCCTACATGAAGAAGGGACAGCGAGGCTCAGTGTCAGCTGAGGCCTACGGTGCCTTCAACCAGAAGCAGGCATCTCTCCGTCAAGATATTTAAGACATGTTAAGACTATCTATATAAGACTATTTTTAGATTTTTTAAAGTATTTCCGTAATTTTCCGTATATCACACGTATATATACATACATAATCATACTGTCACAGTATCTATCTGTTTGTGTGCCTGTCTGTCTGTTTGTCTGTTTGTTTGTCTAATTATTATATATCATGTCGTAATGTCGTTATCAATTTATTTTGCGTTTTTTTTGTGTGTGTTGGATCGTATGATGCTGAGTGATGATCATGCTGCTAAGATGCTGAATGAAATCACCATGAGGCATTCGAACCACCAGTCTACGAGAAGAGTTCAGACCAAGAAGCACGTATCAACGACGTTTTGTCGAAGAGCTTCTTGTTCAATGCATTGAGCAAGGATGACCTCAAGGTGGGCAGTTGCCAAAGTCCTGGTTGACAACAAGATAATACACTTTCACTACAACTGTAAATGTCTCAGAGTTACACAAGACAATTATGTGGATCTCCGTCCCCATATTTACATGGATCTTTACTGATTTCACAGCGACTAGTACGTGGTTGCTATGTGTTACTGTCTTCTGGATTCTGGTGTTTGGCCTGGTGACTTTATGATTGTACAAGGGTCCTGCTGCTTGGGTTAATGGAGATTATTGACTTCATTCAAAGCTTTCCCGGTCTTTCAAATGGTGCCTGTTGGGAACCAACTTTTTCATGTTGCTCAACGGGAATCCCCAATTCAAGCAGTGAAACTAGCTGAAACCGACATGCTAGACCTGTGCAGGTGATTTTGGGTGCCTTTCTGGAGAAGAAGATCCCTGCTGGGGAGCGCATCATCCAAGAAGGGGATGATGGGGATGTCATGTTCCTCATTGAGTCCGGTGCATTTGATTGCATCAAGAAGATCGACGGCCACTTGAAGCACTCGCAAAGCAACCCGTGTCTTTCCGCCCATTCCAAATGTCATTTGCCTTGCGCAAGACACACCGCAGGTTGCAGGTAATTGTTCACATTGAGGAATGGTTTGCCCATGATTGAAAGCTAGGCGGGGCTGCACTTTAATATGCGACCTTTCGGAACTGAGGTTCAGACAAAGTGGTGAAGAAGTGTGGCCAAGGCGTGAAAAGGATAGTAAGCCTACGTCGACAGGGTTTCTGCAGGGTGTACGCTGATAGCTGAGAGGGCAAAAGATGCAAATGCTGCTGGTGACATTGGTTTTGTGTTATTTTCTGATTGAGCACAAAAGGCACTTGGACTTGCTCGTGGAATGTTGATGGATAAGACGCTTGTCCCATTCCTTTCCAATTGGCTGCTGGTTGATAGATAGCATTCACACTACAAAGCAGTGGTGTCATTCTTGTTGCCAGGTGACGTCTTTGGAGAGCTGGCATTACTCTACAATTGCCCACGGGCTGCTTCTGTGGAGGCTGCCGGTCAGTCACACCTTTTTGAACCTGGAATGGCATCCAGCCAACAGAGACATGTTCATCAACCAGTTGCTAGGCTGCTAGCTGCGTCACTTTTCCAATTCCTCAACTCCGTGGCAGATCATGACAGATCATGGCCGTAGATGATGATAACATACATTAACAATACATTAAGATACCACCAGGACCAGCAATTTGAATCCAATGAATCTACTGCCAGGCCACAGAAGATTCCGTTGTTTGGCAGTTGGATCGCGAGACCTTCAGCCATATCGTCAGAGATGCCAGCGCCAAGCGTCGAGAAGCCTTCCAGGATTTCTTGAAACTTGGCTGAGAGAAGTCATGAGAAGCTCATCATTTGCAAACATCGAAGACTTCGGAGAATTGTGAAGGATTATGAGCATTAATGCATCATCATGGGGGACATTTGATATGATGCGATGTCATGTGATACTGCCAGTGGAAAGTCAAACACTGCGCCAAGCGCCTAGGAAGACCGTGCCGCTCTTCAAACCTCTGGAGAGCTATGACCTGATGCGTCTCGCCAAATTTGATCCATTCAGGGGCCACCTCATGCATTAGAAATGGAGGAGTTGACTCGAAGGTGACCAACAGGGTGCAAACAAACAACTTTTTTAAGATCGTTTGGATATGTTTGGATGGACTCCGTGCATCCAATATTCTGCTTCAAGGCAGTTGGCCGATTGCTTGCAGCAGGAGACTCTGGAAGCTGGACAGACTCTTGCCAGGGGTATGACAGAAGTTCCAAAAACAATCCAACATCTAACATCACTAGCATTAAAGTATCATAATGTCAGACCCATGATTGAAATCGAGAGACAATTGGAATTGAATCATTCGATCTGGAGAACAGTGTCCGCGGTTTGCACTGCAACCGGGGTGAAATTTAAATCCTTTTCAAGGAAGGAACCAGGCTGCAACACAGGCTGTACAGACTGGGCAGTTAAATCTAGTCATTGATTATTGATGAGATATGCCCAAGCGAGTTCCACATTGATTGCCAGAAGAGACTGCAGCCGTGAGCTAGAACTCTGTGAGCAAAAGCAAAAAGCCGTTGCAATGTGGCTGCAGCACTTTGTGCAAGTTAAGGAAGATCTTGAAGCAAGGTGATCCTGGAGATACCTTCTACCTCGAATCTTGTCAGAATGTAGTCATACAGCCGAATGTAGCTCTAAGCTATAGACGTTACACGAGTTTGGTTGCTTTGATGCTTCGGATGCCTGCAAATAGTGAGATACTCTGAGATACTACCAAAACTCCAGCATCGAGAGAACAATCTGAGACTGAGACTGACACCTGGGAGTGACCGAGAATAACCCTCGCCAAAATGGCCAGTTCATTAAGCAAGCTGAACTCTTTGCCTGCAAAACTTTGAATTTGTGATGGGATTTGTGTTGTTGCTTTCGGATGCTTTTGGTAGCTATTGAGCCTTGTAATAATGTCTTTTAGCTGTTCAGAACTGGCAGTATCTTCGGGCCATGAGTTAGGAAAAGACACATTGGTGGCGGGTGGGAAGTGCATGGTGGTGCAAGGTGGAAGAGGGAGAACTTGTGGCTACCAAGAAGCGTGAGAGTGGCCAGGAAGAGGCATGGCAAAGTGCGCGCAGGGATATCATGGCATTTTGAAATCAAACATATTCATTCTATTCTAGTTAGTCTTGGTATAGTTCGGTTGAGCTGACATGAGTCTCATCATTTCATATTCGATTTGACTGACTTTAGCTGCTAGTGCATTTGCCAAGATTACCGCATATTGCCGCCATTCACAGGAGGTGCTTGCATACAAGCGCGGGGACTACTTCGGTGAACTCGCACTCTTGAAGAACGAGCCACGCGCCGCATCTGTGGAAGCAAAGACGGAGGCAAAGGTTTGCAAGATCGACCGCAAGTCCTTCAAGCTGCTTGCTTGCATTCACCACAGGGAAGCGCCACGCTATTTGCGTAGTGGTGTATGTGGTGTGCATCTTCAGAGCATCATGAAATGCAATCTTGTTGCGTGGGCTTCTCAAATCCATCGCACTGTTTGGCAAGTTGCCACTTTCTTCGGCAAGAGAAGAGTAGGAGAAAGGTCAAGCAACAGAATGGATGTGCAACAGCAGCCCATAGAGATCCATAGAGTATCTACTAGCTTGCAGCACAAATGTGCCATTTTAGTCCATTTTTGGACAGATTGGAATCTTATGGAGTCCTGAGTCCTGAATTATCTGAATGGCTCAGGAACATCCTCGGACAGTTGGAGGCGCAGTTCAAGGAGGCTGCAGCGAAATATAAGCCTTGAGGCCCGGAATGGCCCGACAAGAAGACCTGAGTCGGCTTTGAGTCGGCCATGTAGCGCTGTTCCCTGTGCACCCTGAATTCCTATGACACCGTGCCTTGCAATCCCTTGAAGGTGTCCGACGGAAGGAGTGAAATGCCACTCCACACATTGCAACTGACGCGTGGAATGCGATGGACAAATGAACATAAATGAACGGCCCCTTTTCTAGATGTCCGTTGAATACTTTAAGAGACACAAGGCGGGCATGATTTAAAAGTTTATATGTAATACATGCACTGCGCCTATAAGCAACCAACTCATCACTTGCAGAGAATCGTCGCTTCCACTCTCTTTGTCACTGACTGTTTCAACCCGCTTGCAACTCTGCTGTGAACTCAGCTGGCTCTTTGTGATCTCCCAGCTCAGCTCACCACAAGCCGCATGGCTGCCGTGCAGAGTGCCAAGCACACCTCTGCTCGAAGCACCCGGCAAAGCAGGACCAAAAAGATTGGCACCACAATCAGTGTAGCAAGGGAATAGGGGAGAGGTTTGTGCCACAGACATTCTCAGAATAAGGAGTGCTATGATGATTATATTAATGAGTAATAGGTGATAGCTTTGCTGGGCTACCATGCGCATTGGTCAAGAGTGGTTTCAGAATGTCGCAGAGCACTTTGGACTTCTTCACTAATGATTTTGAAACATACTGGCCAGCCTTGAGTCCTTGCAGGTAGCAAAGGCGGCAAAAAGACACCTGGAAAACGGAGACTACAAAGCGCCTTGACTGCAGAGGTGGCAGTGGGGGACTGTTCTCCTATGCCTTTCTTTTAGTGACCCAAAAAGAAGCATGCTTTCCTTCTCCATGCGTTGGGAATTGCTGAGGTAGCCTACATGCTGCTGACTCGCGGTCTTCGGCTGCTAGGCGACAGCTGCAAGTAATGAAGGCATTTTGCGCCAGAAGCTATACCAATAGTTGATGCTGCATGCAATGAATTGGATAAAGTTTAATGGAATGATTGTTAATGAATGGCAGTTGACATAGATTAGATATGATTAGATACAGTTAGATACTTACTGTAAGTTGAATGAATTGTATTGCTCTTTACTTACTGCCACATTGCCGCAAGCAAATCATGGATGGGGCATCACCCGGCAGGTGCTTTTGACAAGCCTGGTGCAACTGCACCCTCGGCCAGCTTACTTGAGCTCCGGAGACGGCGTGCCGCGATTTTGCTGCAGAAAGGCTTCAACAAGGCGTGTGTCGAGGACCGGCATGGTAGACTGCGTGTCAAGGTGAATCACTGAGCATTCTCATGCAAGGAAATGGCCAAACGATGTTGTGCTTGTTCAACTGTGTTCTGGGCATCGTTGAAGCCAATTCTCTACCTTCCCTTGACTACTCTTGCTTATATCCTTTATCCTGTCCTGTCAGTGCCTGTTTCCTGACTTGGCTCAAGAGTCCAGTGCGTGCCTGGGCTGTGACACTTTGGCGTCTTTGGCCGTGATTTGTTGTCAAAAGGACGACAACCACGTGGCGCCGATGGGGAAAGGAGTGGAGTATGCCACGGCTGATGCAGTCGAAGCCCTGAAGGCCGAGCTGAGAGACATCGCCAAAGCAGCAGATTCGAGAGAAAAGGCGAATCAATCCAGTCTCAAAAAAATGGAGCACGGCCTTGGTAGACAAGTTCAGGAGTTGCTGGCAGAAGGTCAGGAACAGAAAAACAAGATGCAGGTGCAGGAGAACGAGCTGCAAAAGCTGCATGAGCAGCAAGCACAGATGCAACAGAGCTTGAAGGATCAGGTGGAGGGGCTCCAAAAGCTTGTAACGGACAGTGATCGCCTTCAGAAAAGCGTTTCTGACATTGAAGAATTGGCGAAGCAAAACTATCAGGCTCTTCAGGATATGCAGAAGCAGCAAAGGGAAGAGCAGATGGAGGAGCTCAAGAAGGCTCGCGAGGACTTGCAGAAGCACGCCTTGGAGGCAGCTCATAAGGACGCCACAGATGCCAAGGATGAGGCGAAGAAGGAGCTGGAGGGAGCCAAGAAGACAGTGCGTGGAGAGATGAATGAAGGTTTAGAAAAACTACAGAAGAGCTTGATGGAAAGCATGAAGCAGACCTTTGATGAGCTTGAAAAGAATATGAAGGAGACACGAGAGGCCTTGGAGGCCGAGTGCAAGGCAGTGCTGGACGAAACAAAGCAAAAGCAGGAGGCTTTAGAGAAGTCTTTGCAGGAGAAGCTTCAGAAGGTTGAAGATGAGACCCGTGACAGAACAGAGCAACTTGAAGCTAGTGAAAGAAAGAATAGGGAAACCCTTGCAGAGAACCTGAACACTCAGTTCAAAAAGTTGGATGCAGAATTGAAGGAGAGCTGTCAGGACCTAAAGCAGGTGCAGCTACAAGATGCTGAAGACTTACAGAGTGCTCGACGCGAGGCTGAAGCCAGGTCTGCTGCAGTGCTTGCAGAAAGTCGTGCAGACATCCAGCTTTTGCAAGGAGAGACAACTCGATTGAACGGATTCTGTGCTGGTGTGTCAGGCTTGTCCACTCGGCAAGTGGAATGGTGTTTGCAGGAGGATACCCTCAAACAGCTAGAGAGGCTGCAAGACCACGGCCAAGTTGATGACCCTGCGCTGGCTGGAGATGCCCAAACGGGATTCTTTTCTCCAGCATTTGAGGCTGCAGGCGCCAGTGGCTTGCAGCTGGAATTGCGTGCACACACGCGAAAATCTGGCCCCGGGGAGGTTGGAGATGAGGAAGAAACTGCTGGCAACCAGTGCTCATTGTACCTGTGGGCACCTGCCGGTTTGCAGTTGGTTTTCCGCCTTTTCCTTGGAACAGAGTCAGTTATTCTCCGCCACAGCTTCGATGGCAAAACACCATGTGGCTTGAAGCGCATGGGATCCATCATCGAGCAGAAATCTGTAGATGGCACTTTGCGACTGGGCATGGAGATCCACGAGTCCCTGGTAGAGAGCACCGCAGATGCAGGAGGAGGATCCAACCCCATGGCAGGGGGAGAAGACCCACGTAGCCCAATGGATGGTACACTTTCTGTCCAGCGCTATTTGAATCACCGTCTCTACGAGCTCATGCAGTCGCAAGGAAGAGTCGTTCTGGATCAGTTGCATAAGAAGGTGGATGTGATGCGGTCAAGAGCAATCCGCAGGGTGCAGTGGCGGTTGGAGAATGGGCCCTTGCTGTTCCAGACCTTCGCCAAGGAACAAGCTGTTCGAAGCACAGCCTTCCAAGCAGCTGGGATTGGTGGCATGCAGTTGGTCTTCTACCCCAAAGGTTGCGCAGGTGCACGTCAGGGCTTTTGTTCTTTCTTTTTGAGCTGCCCTCCTGGCTGTACACTTCGCTGCTGGTTGTGGGCTGGACGTTGGCGACGGGAGGCGAGGCCTTCAGAGCAGCCAGAAATGGTTGGGCGAGTGAACTTCGCTCGCTTCGAAAATGTCATAGATCCAGTTGATGAGTCTGTTGAGTTGGTGCTAGAGATTGAAGAAGCGCATCAGACCAGAAAAGCCACGACCAGCAGTCAACCGCTGCCTCTGGAGGGCTCTTGTGACCCCAGCCATTCAGTCGAAGCAACAAAGGATGTGAGTTGGATTGAACGGTGTGACACCTCAACAACCAAGATACAGCACAGCCACAAAACACAAAATCCGCACACTCCAACATCTGGTCCATCTGGTGCTGATGGTGTCCAGCAGCTTCCATCCATTTGGACGACTCAAGGTTTCCACAGCTTCAGTGACCTGGAGGATGGCTCCAACATGCGTGCTAGTACGGCTAGCACGGCAAAGGAGCAGTCGCCACCGACACCACGTCCACCTCAGCAAGGTCGAGCTAAGCGAAAGGGGAATGCCCCCAATGCACGAGTTGCATCTGCAAGAGAAGGAAAGTACAAAGAATACAGCCAGGGCAGCCATCCGTTGCCATCCTATTGAGGCATACTGAGGCTGCCAGGAGCAGGTTGCTTTAATGTCCAAATGATGCAACAGAGGGACATAAAGGAACTGTGAGCATTCAGCAGGGCATTGAAATCCTACAAAACAAGCAGTTTGGTAAAGGTTTGTATCTCTCACATGATTATTTCTTGAGCTGACCTTGCCAGAATCAGCAACCTCCTGGCTTTCCTTCAGAATCAATGTTTCACTTGAGTTTCACCGTTGGTTCACTAAGTGAGCAGGATTTGCTGCGTCCAAAATTCCGGCCGGCCACCGTTCCATGTTTGATGTTACCTTTTCACGATTCCTACAACTGAACTCTTGTGACTGATTCCCTCTCCAGTCGGAAGTGGATGACCGAAACACCACAGAGAGATTTGAGCCGGCATGATCCAGAACCTGATTGTTGGTCAGGAGTGTTCTCTTCTAGCAGACCCCAGTGGTGGCGGCTTGCGTGCACGAGCATTCGCTCAGATGGGTGCATGGAAGGAAGCAAGAAAGGCCATTGAGGACCCTTGGAATAGTTCCTCGATGTTCCCTACAGAAGTGCTCCAGACAGGCTGCTTGCAGTTGACCAGGGTCCTGATGCAGAACATGCAGCCTTGAGGTCAACATTTTAAAGACAACTTGTCAACATTCATTTAACTTCATCCCTGCCTGCATTTGTCATTGTAAGCCACAGGAGCCCGGAGTTCTGCAGTGGACCCGTGACAACATCGCCCCAAGCTTTCCGATGTTTATCGATCTAGGTGCAAGGCAGGGCCTTGCGCAACATACTTTCAGTATTTCTCAATTATGTTTTACCATTATGTAAAATTCTGTACATCTATTCACCATATTCTTCAATCCCATGGCCTATGGGCTGAGTCATGGCTGCAATGTGTTTCTCCCTAAACAACTTCTTGAATTTTTGGTACTGATAGCTGGTAGATGCTGCCAGGCAAGCATCTGGCAGTTTTGATGTGCTACAGCTCATGGGTGGCTTGGCAACAGCTTCCCTTTCAGTTTGATTGATGCGAGAGGGACATCAATTCAAGCACAGTGCTGCCAACACTTCAACCTGCAATATCCATGGTCTCCGTGAGTGAGGTGGCGCCAGTGTCATGCAACACGTCATTGTCCCTGACGACATGGGTCCCTTGAGGCCAGAAAGTCTCAAATTGATACTTTGTTCAAATATTATATATTAAGATATATATTGATTAATTATTTGTGTTTATTCTTGTTTCTCAAGAGTTTGCAAAAAGCTTTGTTCTCAACAGGTTCGAGTCTGCAAAACTGGAGCGCAAAGCTCTTCCGGGCCGCGGCCAAGGGCTGGTAGCAAAGGCCGCAGCCAGGGGTTGGGAGCCTGAAGGGGTTCAAGCTGCGTGCCAGCTTCAGCAAACGTCATTGCCATTGCCTTATCATGGGATCTATTTCGGAGCTGAACAGAGCGTTGCGTGGACATTTTTGTGTTTATAAATCATGCAATGTTATCCAATAATTATTAGCCCATTATCATCTCCCAAATAGAATTGGAATGAATTGGAACATCCAAAGGACTGAGAATCACTTAGATGCCTCGCTATGCCTCGCTTGGATGCCTTGGGCACTGCCTGGAGCACGGCGGCCAGGCCAATATTGCCGAGGGCGAGCTGCTAATTGCCTCACGTCCGATTGAGCTGATTCGCCCTGGAGATCAAGATTGGCAGTACCACGCTGATATGGCCTTTTTGGAGGCAAAGCATTGTGAGCGTCTCTGAGCTCTATAAGTATTTCGCAACATGCTTGAAGTTCAGGTTTTCCTCATTAATCATAGTTTATGCATGATGATAGGTGAAACTATGACCGGCTGCAATGAGAAACTTTGTCGCACGTTGTTCAGCGTTTGATCCTGATGCAGGAAGTGCTGACCCGCCGTTTGTATCAGCGATGCATGGATTGCGATGCTCAGTGTGTGGAGGATGTGTTTAGCCTTTTCGATGGGCAGGTGCCAGAGCGGGATCTGCGGATGCTAGAAAGAAGACGTTAGGGGACGTTTGCTGTGACCTTCACATACCTTCGAAGCGAGGTCAGAAACGGACATAACTTCTGATTATCCCCCCTGCGCTAATGAAATTATTTCGGGGGGGTTACCCACCAAAATATGTTTTTCAAAATAATTTCGAACATCTAACATGTTGGGCATATAGAATTATAGACTCCAACCTGCACCAACATTTTTTTTTGGCTGGGAATTATTTTGATGGGTTATCCCCCTAAAATGATTTTGACGTAAACACTCGGAATGAGAAAAACATATTTGAAATAATTTTGGTAGCCTATGATGTTGCATACGATATTACACGATGGTGTGGCCAAGAGAAGTGTTTGGCATTACTTTGCCCTTTGGTGAATATTTACACAGGGAGCCGGGTTTCATTTTTTTTTGGAAACAGGTTTCAACATAGTTCCAAATATTTTTCAAGGTTCCTGAAACAGTTCAACTGAAGGGCCTTCTGACAGCCTGTGACCTTGTAGTCCATGTCGGCCTCGGTCGGTTGGGGGGTGCGTTTGATAGAACCCATGTTGTGCTTTTGAGGGTTTATTCACATTGAAAAATAAAATTGAAAACAGTCCAAGTCTCGTGCAGGAAACCATCGGCCAACCTGACGAGTTCTGCCATTCTAGCAGTTTTCTTTCCTGTTGCAAAATTCTAGAGAAATGAGCCGGAAATCACAATATCACAAAAATGCACGGCAACTAAAAGGGAGAGGCACTGAGGCACTAGTAAGACGTTGAGAACATCTAACAAAACTAAAACGGCCGCCAGCCCTCCTGAGACACACATACGCACACCCACATACACACGGTTTGTGATGGTTTGTATGGTTTTTGCTGATTTTTGCCCGACCTTTGGGGTAGAGCCGTATACGTTGTATCCAGTGGATTTTTATTTGACAGACCGTTACGACCTCCCACCCCCGAAAATGGTCTATTGACACAGGACCCACCAGAAATTGAGCATAGATAAAATGAAACCTGAGAAACTGACAAACTAAGGTGAATGAGTTTTTGGCTCGGTCCCTGGGATGATGTTTCTTGCATGCCTTTGACCCCCCACCCACCCCCTAAAATGATCCAAAATGATCCAAAATGTGTATCCGACAAAAGAAGGCGAAACCAGAGATTGATTTTGTGTTTGTTGACTTTTGTTTGTGCTCATTGTGATTTTTAGTCTATGGCCTGTGACCCCTCGCACACCAAATCTGTTTTCGAAACAAGACCCACCAGAAACAGGATGGGGATGGATGGGGTGCAACCAAAGAAACCAGTTGCCCTCGCCGGTGTGTATGTGGTTTTTGTTGATTTTCGCGAGACTTTTGGGGAAAAGCCCTATCCAGTGGATTTTTATTTGACAGCACGTGACCACCTCCCACCCCCCAAAATGAATTATTCGACACAGGACCCACCAGAAATTGAGCATATAAATGAAACCTGAGAATCGGACAAACTAAGGTGAATGAGTTTTTGGCTCGGTCCCTGGTATGATGTTCCTTTTTCTTCTTTCTTGCATGCTTTTGACCCCCTTCCGCCCCCAAGAATAGATAAGAATAGTGTATCCGATCACGTGAGCAGTGACATGAAAACTGAAGCAGCCAATGAACCTGTGGGGGGGGCTTGTTTGTACTCTTGTTTGTGAGGCCACTTGCGGAACGTCCTGAAAATAGTTGGCTCTAGGAGGGTGAAACTAAATTCCTGGTTTGGTTGTAATATTTGAGAGGGTCTATTGTTGGAAATTATTTTCAGATATCTTGACCTACAGTTGTGTAAAATTATGGCGCAAAATGCTGCATTTTACTGAAAACAAAGAAATGAATCAAACAAAACAAACAATAACACAAAACATATCAAAAAACAAACCACAAAAAAAAGAAAACAAAAAAATGGAAAAGCAGCAAATTGCGCCAGAATGCTTCATATTTTGTTTTTTTGTTTATTTTTCGTTTGCATTTTGTCATTTTTTGTTTGGTTTGATTGTTTGTTGTTTATTTTTTTTGCGTAAAAAATAGTATTTTAAGTTTTCCAGTGAATGCATGTCTTTGCGCGTCCTAAGTGTAAAATAGCGGAGGTCAAACCCCCTTGGAAATAATTTGGAATACTATGCGAGAAAGTCCGACAGCTCAGAGAAAAAAAGACTCCCTTTCAATCATGCTTTGTTTACAGTGCTGATTTCATAAAGTGTCAGTTTGGACGTTCTTATTGCTCTAATTCGCGCCTGTGCACCGGCGAAGGCGATCATGTCATAATTTGTAGGTTCAGGTTTTGCGTGGGTGATTTGTTGGCAATTGGCATTTGTCAAACTGCTATGGGCACTATGTGACAGACAGGCCGCTCCCAGAAGTTCTCTTGTCTTGGACTATTTGCTGAGCGTTTCGATTTTTCTAGCATGCTTCATTCTCGTATTTGTCGGGCATTTGCAAGACTCATCATATGGAAAGACCGGGGGGGGGGGGCAAAATAATTAACCCCCGGGGGGGTGAAATAATTTTGAGGAAGATCCCTCCCCAAAGAGGGGGGTCCAATGCGGGAAATGATTTTACTACCCCCAAGAGGTTTCAATCGTATAATCATGGAAGATACTATCACCCCCTCAAAATAATCTTACAAAATTATTTTGAGGGGGGGTAATAACCGTAGGGGTGATTTCTGATTAAGTCGTTCCCTTCACCCCTCCTGGAACTTTCGGCACATGAATTCTGCATCTTTTTGCAGTGTCCCAGATCCAGAGCCAAATCAAAAGCATGGCAAACTTGTGCATATGTTCCGACTGCTTCGGTTCTATCCTGTCTCATCCTTTCTCTATGTTTCTACTCTTTGAGCATCTTTGAGTCATTTTGAGTCCTTGATTGCTGGCAGGGCCACGGAGCACGATGGACACCACATACCTGGCGCAGCGATGACTTTGCGCTGCCCATGCCGCAGGGTGCAGCGAGTGATGAGCTCTTCTTACGCCTGCGAGGACAGGGGAGGCCAGAAAGGATGAAACAGTACCGTTCTTATCTAGTTAGACACGGAATGACACGAACATATATCGAATTTCAATGAATTTCATACCATTATATATTATTGTTTTTTGTGCCATAGGTCTGGGTGAGACCCGTTGGCACCACTACAGCAACAACTATGTTCTCAGGTGAAAACAAAAGAAACAAACACTTTCAGAAAAATGTTTCGCGGCTGAAGGCCCATGTTTTTATTTGTTCGCGGTGTTCCCGGTTCTGCATTTCGAACGGTTTGTCCTCATTTCTTCTGAGTCAGCAATCTTTCATGGTTTCATAATATGTCCACGCCGCTCTTGGGCGTCCCACCCTTCTTTGTTCAACTTGTTGTGGCAGGAGCGTTCATGTCGCAAAAGTTGTTTGGTGTTGTGGGTAGTCTCTAGGTCTTCTGATGATATGCCCCAACAGCTTCCTTCGTTTGTCTCGCAAAATGTGACTTAGTGGACAGATGATTGCATTTGCGCTTTCACCCATTTCCAAATTTGCACGTCTATATGCTTCTCGGTTTGTGTTTGTTCGGTCAGTATACGTTGTCGACATTTTCATTTTTTTCTTAGATCTTTCAATTGAAATGTGTCCAGTTAAGCTGCCGTAGCCTCTATGGGCTGAAGTGCTTCCAAGCTGCACATGAGTTTTGAAACACATACCGTGTTGAACACTTGAATTTTCCATTTGTTTGACACTCGGCAGAACAGGTCCAGCTTCTTTAGTATAGGCATTGTCTGTGAAATATGCCGGTTTATTTCAGTTTTGGGATCCACCCTTTTGTTGATGATTTGAGTTCCTAAGTAGATGGTTTCGTCCACACTTCTTAAGGGTTGCCCATCGGTTGCCCATCAGCAAAAGTGATTTGGTTGTTTTTATTGAATGTGATGCACTCGCATTTGTCTCTAGACTTTATGTTGTAATACTCTGACTCGTCCTCGATATATTTCAGGTATTCTTTCAAAGTTTGGTTATTTGTTGCAACTACTAGTGTGTCATCAGCGTAAACGAGCTCGTGAAATTTCACGTTGTTGACTGTCTTTCGAAAATGAGGATCGTCATTCTTGCGCTTCACATCGAAAAACAAAACGTTCATCATCATCAACATAAACAAATAAGGATACAGAGGGCAGCCTTGACGAAGTCCGGGGTGTTGTTTTTCCATTCACTCTCTTTGTCATTGTGGACTGTCTTGAAGATTTGCATAGAGCCTTGATGTTACCAATCATTTTATTGTCAATTTTCATCTGTAGTGATTCCACAAATCTCATGTGACTTCTCTTGTCGAAGGCTTTCTCCCAATCTAAGCATATCAAAATATATCAAAATTATGTTTTGGTGGCCAGTTTCCGCTATCCTGCAGGCGTCTCACGCAGAACAGCGGTTCTGAGGTAGCCTTTCCCCTTCTGAATCCAAATTGCGTATCGCTAACAAGCTGATCAGTTGCGTCGGCTATTTGTGTTTCTGTGAAATGGCATCAGCACTTGACCGAAGCATACTGTTGTGCATATCAGCATGTACCTGCACAGAGCCTTTTAGGCTACAAACGACAGCCCTAGGTGGGCCTCTCAGTGGTAGCGGGGCCATGAGTTCCGATCTGCCTGCTGCTGTGAGCAGCACCTTCGGCCGAGAGCCGAACCCACCGATGTGGGATGGAGTGGACCCGGGGATCAACTATCCAATCTATGTGAAGAACGTTCAGCTGTGGCAGTATGAGACTGAGGTGCCAGAGGCCAAGCAGGGAGTGAGACTCTTGAGAGGTCTGTCAGGTGTGGCAAGAGCAGTCTGTGATGGACTGGAGTTTGAACAGATAGCGTCGGAGAAAGGAGTGAAGAACATCCTGGACCGGCTCAAGGAGCACTTCTCACCTCATTTGGAGGTATCGCTGCCGAGGGCCTTTGAAAGGGCCATTTACGGCGCTCCGAGAGGCCACAAGGAGGACATCCAAGAGTACTTGATTCGCATGGAGCGAGCATTCTTCATGCTGGCCAAAGAGGGTGTCAATTTGCCCGATCAAGCTGTTGGCTATGTGATTTTCAGACAGGCCTCATTGTCTGAGGGTCAGGAACTACGTTTTGGTGCATGGGCCCAAGGGAAGTATGACAAAAATACAGTCATAGCCAATCTGCGCAAGCTGGATAAGGTGGTAGCTGATGGAAAGCAGAGCAAGAGCTCTGTGGCTTTCATACAGGATGATGCGCCGGATGATGCTGGCGACTATGCTGATGGAGATGAGGAAGAGGGTGAGGACAATTATGTGTACCTCACCGATGGAGATCTCGAGCGAGTATTTGAAGAACCAGAGCTTCAAGTGATCCTGTCAACATATCAGGAAGTCAAGCGAGCTATCCAAAGTCAGCAGAAGGGTCGTCAGTTTGCGGCAAAGGGGAAAGGGAAAGCGCGAGGCTCACCTTGGAAGGAGTACACCAAAGACAAGCGCAAGGTGCACATTGAGCAACTGAAGCTGAGGACTCGATGCGCTCGCTGTGGAGCTGTTGGTCATTGGGCCAGAGAATGCAAAGCTGGCGACGATCGAGCGCGTTCCTCAGCACCGCCGAGCTCTACGAAGAGTGCCACTCAGAGCTCTTCGGCTAGTGGCGGTCAGAGCTGGTATGTGTCATCAGGTGCTGGATCCTTGTCTTTTGTTTGTCATAGTTTTTCTTGTGAGTGCGGGGGATATCACACTCATGATCACAATTTGGAACATGTGGGAAGTAACAGAATCAGTGATTGCGTTGAGGATGAGACTTCCCTGGGTGAACGTTTGAGGGGAAATTCAAATGTTTTTGTAGGGTCAAATTTGACCACCAGCGATGCGAGCTGCTGTTTGTTCGTTGGCCTCACCACATGCCCAACGATGGCCATTGTGGACACAGCAGCGCAAGATGGATTGGTAGGCGAGATGGCGTTGCAGCGTTTAAAAGGGCAGCTTGAGCAGAGAGGTCTTCAAATAGTTCACACAAACAAGAAAGCCAAAGCTCATGGGGTTGGAGGCCAGGCTCAGGTAGTTGGCATAGCTGCAGTGCCGTTAGGAATAGCAGGCACCACAGGAATTTTGGAAGTCACCGTTGTCAAGGGCGATGTTCCACTGCTTTTGCCTATCAAACTTCTCAAAGATCTCAAAGCAGTGATTGACTTGGAAGAGAGCAGTTTGCATTTCAAAGCACTTGGACATTCAGTGGAACTGCACACCATGCCAAGCGGTCATGTTGCAATTGATGTTCTCCAATTTGGACCAGATGGTTTTGTTTTTCCTCAAGATGCAGTTGGAGCGGCATATCGAGAATGCGACTTTCGTTTGGTTTCTGGCTCAGAAGACGGGTGTGTCATGCTGACGCAAAGCCCCAGTTCAGTGCTCTCCGTTGCCACTCAACATGTCGGACGCTCTGTCGCTCTTCCGGCGTGCTTTCAATCGCCCGGCCGGCGATGTGGACATGGTGGCAGTCGGAGAGGGTCGCATTCATCGCCCCAAGAGAGCTCTGGCCCATTGGAGGATCATGATGGACAAAGTGGTCAGCATCCAACAGCTGGTTGGACTCGAGGAATCGGTGCACTCCTGGCTGCCACAAGCACCGACTTCAGCACAGTCGTCTCCAATGTCATCCGAGCAGTTAGCTCAGGCCATCGTCACCGCAGAGCGCCTGCCGCCTATGAAGTGCAAGGCTCAGCCTGCGAAGGCAGCAGCGGAGTGCCCTCATGCTGCAACTCGGTTGGCGACATCCTCCAACCAGTACTCGGCATGGATCATCTGCTGGGACTGTCATTGCCGTTGGAAGGTGGCCAAAGAGTTGGTGCCGACGGCAAGGAAGAGGACACCGGCTCCCAAGGAAGATGTGGGGGCCAGCTCAGCGGGGGACAAGTACGAGGAGGAGATCAAAGTGAAGCTGACGAACGAGCTGCGAGCCGAGTATGCAGCTGCAGTGCAGCAGTTGACAGCACGGCAAGATCAGGAGAAACAGCAGATGATCGCTGTGCACAACCAGGAGATGAACGAAATGAGAAAGCTTCGACAGGAGCTCTGTCAGAAGGCCCAAGATGCGACAGTGGTGGAGGTGATGATGAACGAGTATGCGGAGATGGCGATGGGAAAGAGAGAGTTCACAGAGTACAAGGATTACCATACAGGCGAGATGTATGCCTGGGCGGAGAAGGTGGTGGCTGCGGAGAAGGAAACCCACAGGGAGATGCATCTGCTGGAGGAGCTGCAGGAACAATGTGCCGAGATGCAGCACATCAAAGTGAAGAAGGAGTCAAAGACACGTGCCAGCCCTTCACCAACGCGATCCAAGGGCTCTGCAGCTTCAGCCTCCCAGCCCAGGAGGCATGGGTGAGTTTTGCAGCGGAAAATTTGGAGGAGCGCATCAAGCAGTTTGCCGATGGAGGTCAGTATGAGATCAAGGAGGTGTTTGTAGAACAAGAAGAAGGTTTCTTCAAGGTGGAGGATTTCAAAGATCTGGCGGTGGAAGATAAGGCCTTGATCAGGGTACGGCAGACTGCGAGAGGAGTCATGGAGGAGTGGACAGAGGATGTGAAGGAGACGTCCTTGCCCAAGGCCCTTAAGACAAAGCTAAGGAGAGCGGCGTCACAGGTTGGGCAAGAGACGTCGACATATGCTGTAGATGTCAGCGAAGTTTAAGTCCACCAAGGATCACCAAGGAGGCCCAACGACACGGCTTGTCAGTTGGGGGAGCTTATGACCTGCTCACAGGATACAATTTGCGGACCACAACGGACTATAACCGCATGTGGCAGGAGCTCGAAGAGGATGATCCAGAGCTGACAGTTTGCAGTCCTCCATGCACAGCTTTCACCCCGCTTCAAAACCGGAACTACCACCGCATGGACTACGACAAGGTAGTCGCTCTGGTTGGGGATGGTTTGGATCATGTCGCAACCTCTTGTGAAGTTGCTGAATGGCAGGACGATAGAGGCAAGCTATTCCTGCTTGAACATCCCAAGCCGTCCAAAGCATGGGACGAGCCAGAGATGGTGGCGTTGAGGAAGAGGCCAGGGGTCTATACATGTGTGGTGGACCAGTGTGCATACGGCTTATGCGTGAAAGACTGGCCGAACAAGAAGACCACACAATGGGTGACGAACTCAAAGCACATTGCACAGCAACTGCAGAGAAGGTGCACAGGAGATCACCCACATGAAGCTCTGTTAGGCGGCTTAGCTGCAAAGGCGGCCATCTATCCTCCTTCTCTCTGCAAGGCCATTGTCAAGGGCCTCAAACAACACCTCCGACACAAGCAGCAGCAACCGGCCACAGTTCAACATGCAGAGCAGAGTCTTGCATGGCCGGCTGAAGTGCAGTCAGTGGAGGAAGAAGATATTGAGGATATGCTCGATCGAGAGATTGATCGAGAGCAGCGTGTTGTGGCACAAGCGCCAAGTACAGCAGCAGTTTTGGAGGAGGACAAAGCTAAAGTGCGTAAGATGCACAACAACCTGGGGCATCCTGAGCTCAGGAGCTTCATCAGGTTTTTACGGGCAGGTCGAGTTCGTGAAGAGGTGGTCAAATGGGTGAGTAAAGAGTTTCGGTGCGACGAGTGTCTCACCAAAGCAGTTCCAAAGGCGCCGAGACCAGCAGTAGTGCCCAAATGCTACAAACCTGGCATTGCAGTGGGCTTGGATCTCTTCTACATCCAAGACCACATGAGGCAGAAGTCAATCCCTATCCTCAATGTGGTTGACATGGGCACCAACTATCAGATGATTGAGATGCTGGCAGACAAAGCACCCGAAACAGTGTGGCGCGCTTTTTGGAGGACTTGGGCAAGAACTTTTGGAATGCCTCTTTACATGGCCATGGATGAAGGGCTAGAGTTCAGAGGAGAGCTCAGCCAATGGTGCGCCGATTTTGGCTGCATCGTGTTCAAAGCTGCCGGACGATCTCCATGGCAGCAAGGACGAGTGGAGCGTCATGGAGGGATCATCAAGGATATGATCCAGCATGCACGTGCCAGTGCAGCACTCAGCTCAGAACAGGAGCTTCAACAGTTGCTCTATGAATGCGAGAGTGCAAAGAACCGATATATGAATCGGTCAGGATACAGTCCGGTGCAGCGCCAAATTGGCCAGTGGCCCAGAGTTCCAGGCTCACTGATGAGCGATGAGCTGATTGATCCTGCCCTTCAAATGCAGGACACATCAGAAGACTTTGATCGCACCCTGGAGTTGCGGCAGCTAGCTCAAGAAGCCTTCATGAAGATGTCCAGCCAAGATGCTGCGGCTCGTGCTTTGCGAGCGAGAGGACGGCCACAGCGAGTCTTCAAGCCCGGAGATGTGGTGTATGTTTACCGCGTTTTGCGGAAGAAGAAGAGCGTGAGAGGAGATGATGTGTCAGCCGTTCCAAAGCCGGGCAAGAAAGCGACCTGGATAGGACCAGGACATGTGCTGGCGCTTGAGGGTTCAGTGGTGTGGATCAACATGTTTGGTGAGCTGTGGAGGGCTTCAGTTGAACAAACCAGAGAGGCCACAACGTTGGAGAAAATGGGCGCTGAGATTGTGGCGGAGAGCTTCGGCGAGATGCAGGAGCGGTTGAAAAGAAGCGCTCATCGACCGGGATACAGAGATGTGACCGGAGAAGCAGAGGAGGTTCCTGACCTAGATGGAGCAGGAGACCGAGATGAGGTGGCAGAAGAAGGCCGTCTCAGAGGACAGCCAAGGGTCAGGTTTGCACTGGAGGATGGAGAAGAGGCAGCAAACAGAAGGCAGTCGGCAGGGTCAGAAATGGACTCAGCTGAACACTCTCAAGTTGAGCCAGAGAGTGTGCAAGATGAGGAGAGTGGAGGAGATACACCCATGCGGGGTGCAAGAGGAGTTTCAAAAGCCACAGTGCCAGAGCCAGATGAGGAGATACTCAACATGCAGCCCACAGTAGCAGACCAAGAAAGGTCTGCCATGCAAGAAGCAGAGAGGCTAGCGACAGATGCAATCGCTAGCTCAGTGGCGGCCAATCAAGCTCTAGATGGAGGTCCGCAAGACTACCAAGCACTCAGAAGATCCACACAGCAGCGATGGGTGAGGAGACATGAGAGCCCATATTTTGCCGAGTTCTTTTTGCAAACTGCAGAAGCTGAGGAGAAAACAGTTTGCGAAGAGCCCAAGCAAGACTATTGGGTTTTTGACAGTCACAAGAACGTTCTTCAGAGGCATCACGTGCACTGGCGAAAAGCTCTTTTCAACCCAAGTCAGGCTGAGGATAGTCCGATTCCTTTGCGTGCCCTGAAGAAAGATAGGAAGACAAGGAGAATGCAAGGCGACGGTTCAGTGCGAGAGTGCACTGATGAATGGTCGCTTTTCACCAAGCGAGAGGAGCGTTTCAGTTGGTGGAAAGGCATTACAGAGTTTCGAGTGGACTCCCACTATCTTCAACATGGGAAAGGAATCCCAGCCAAGAAGAGAGGAGAAGGGGAGATTTTTCCCCATGAGATCGCAGCTGAGGATTGGCCGGCCTGGGAGGAACAGGATCGTGCCGAGTTTCAAAAGATCGTGGATAGTGGGGCCTTGCGAGTTTTGAGCCCAGAGGAGTCAGCGCGTGTGAGGAAAGAGCTTGAGATGGAGGGCAAGACAGATAGGATTTTGCCCAGCCGCATGGTGCGTAGGCTGAAACCAGCAGAGGAGCCAGGCGCACCGAGAGTGAAGAAGTCCCGTTTCTGTATCAGAGGAGACAGAGACCCAGACGCCATCTTTCTCTCCAGATTTGCACCTACGGTCACCACTTCCAATCTTCAAGTCCTCATTCAGGTGGCCATGAACAAAGCTTTCCAAGGAGTTGTGGGCGATTTGAAGTCAGCCTTCACTCAGAGTCTGCCGTTGTTCAGGGCTGGAGGGAAGCTTTACTGTAGGTCAGTTGGAGGTAGTATGCCGGGTCTGGAGGAGGATCAACTTGCAGAGATAGTGCTGGGGTGTTACGGGTTGTGCGATGCCCCAAAACACTGGCGAGAGACGCTGGTGTCCTTTCTCAAGGAGGAGTTGGGGTACAAGCAAAGTGCCCTTGATCCATGCACGTTTCTTTTGCATGGTCCAGAAGGACTTCATGGTATGGTTGCGGTTGAGATAGATGACCTCCTGATGTTTGGAGATTCAGTTCATGAGGAGAAAATGCAGCAGCTACAACAGCGTTTTACGTTTGGCAAACTGCAGGCCATTGATGAGCATGGTGTCAACTTCAATGGTAGGAGGTTGAGGAGAAAAGGAAACACCATTGAGATCGACATGAAGGCGTTCATAGAAGAGAGACTAGAAGGCGTAGAGCTCAGCAAAGAGAGGGCCAAACAAAAGGAGGAGAGGCTGACAGAAGAAGAGACAAGCAGTGTGAGGCGAACTTGCGGTTCGCTCAATTGGGCCGGAAGAGAGGGCAGACCAGATGCGGCAGCAGCCGCGAGCATGTACTCTTCTTTGATGACAGAGATGAAGATCTCCGACGTCTTGGAGCTCAACAAGACTGTGGAGCGGCTGAAGCAAGATGCCGATTTGGCATTGAAGGTGCAAGCCATCCCAGAAGCACGCATGAAATGGGGCGTGGTGTCTGACGCTTCTTGGGCAAATGCACGAGGAGGCAAGACTCAGGGAGGCCATATGCTTTTGGCCTTTGACCAAGATTTACTAGAAGGGAAGCAAGCAGTGTGCAACCTTTTGCATTGGAAGAGTGCAAAGCTCAGTCGCACTGTCAATAGCACATTGGCAGCAGAGACCCAGTCGCTGGCCAGAGGCATCGGAGACCTCCTTTGGATGATAGTGATGTATCAGGAGATGGTGAACCCAAACTTTCAGGTCAGAGAGTGGAGAAAGTACGTGGAGAGAGCAGGGTACACCGCCTTTACAAAGGGAGGAGAAAAGTCATGCGAAGCTTTGGCAGAGGCGTTGGCGATTGTAGATGCGAAGTCATTGTACGATTTGCTGGCGAACGAGACTGGCGGCGGCGCGGATCGGCGAACTGCGTTGGATGTGCAAGTGCTTCGAGAAGAACTGAGCGAAATGAGAGGCCGAATTCGGTGGGTAGAACACTGGAACATGCCAGCTGACTGTCTAACAAAGAGACAGGGCAGAGTAGAACCGCTTTTGGCATTGCTGCGGTCTGGTAGGTTCGGTATCACCGAAGAGTCTGCGGTTTTAGACAACCGTCTGCAAGATAGGAAGGCCAAAGGCTATAACCGTAGATGATGCTTCGGTCAACTCAAATTCTCAGGTGCTGCGAAATGGCATCAGCACTTGACCGAAGCATACTGTTGTGCATATCAGCATGTACCTGCACAGAGCCTTTTAGGCTACAAACGACAGCCCTAGGTGGGCCTCTGAGTGATTCTCAGTTTGCATGATTTTTGCCAGAATTTTGTAAGATGAATTTAACATAATTTAACAAATGATATTGGACGGTGCTGTAGTTTTCAGGTAATTCCAGGTTTCCTTTCTTGTAAATTGAAACAAGTTCTGCATATGCAAAATCATTTGGGTAAGATTCTTCGGCCCACATTTGGTTGAAGATTTGCGCTAGGGTCAGCAAGTTCTCATCGTCTAAAAGTTTGTAAAGTTCGATGGTGAGGCCATCAGGGCCTGGGGATTTGTATGGACTTGATGTACGTAAGGCTTATCGTACTTCTTCTACTGTGATTGACCCCACATTATAGGTGGTGGATGGCGGTGGTGTGTCAACCGCATGCCTCTTGTCTACCTTGTCGGGTGGTAAATGGGGGATGCTTGCCCAATGCTTTTGTTCGAGGTATTCTGCTAGCGCATCCGCTTTTCTGATTTTTTCTGTCTAATGGAACCAGTTGGCCGTGAATATTTGTTACTAGTAACTTATACAGATACATGATGGTTTGAAGTCAGATTTGTCAAGTTGAATGCCTTTCCATTTTACCCCAGAAGAAGAAACATCTTTGAGTTCGAGTACTGTATCATTATGCGTCCTAGCTCTTTGTCGGTTTTCTATCAAACTCCAAGTTGCTTCAAAAATGCAATGCTGTTTTTGTTCATGTGGAATTTTGGAAAGGAGTTTGTCCGCGGCCTGTTTGATTGCTTGCGAGAAACTTTTGTTATTCCGCTGTATGCTTGTGAATGTCGATTTAATTTCATCATTGAATAATGTCTTTGCCTAGTGGACTGGGGTTTCGGTATCTGTGGATTTTTTTTTTCGCTTCTGTTGTTTGCGTTGTCCAAGTTTGATGCAGATGTTTGCAGTCAAAATTGTGTGATCAGTGTGAATGGCTATATGTTAGGTCTGCTTTCAACATCAGCTATTGCATTCTCCAACGTTTTGGGCACAGAACATGATCTATAGTTAGGCAAATCTTTCAGGTGTCCATGGTGGCACAAATCCATCCGTGGTAGATATATTTGCAAAAATCAATGAGACATTGTCTGTTTTCCAGTTGGTCAGCTGTCATATCCTGCAAATATCTTGCCACACGTCCGAATGTGTTGGGTCCCATTACAGTATATCAAATTCTGCAATTTGTCTGCCTTTGAATTCTGGCGTTCATATCCCCTACTATGAAAACCGGGGCGCACTTGGCATGTGTTTCACATTGACTATTCAACTGGTTCCAGAAATTGTGTTTCTCCACGTGTGGTTTTCCGCTGTGTGGCGCGTAGATGTTGATTTATGTTAAAATTATTCCTTTTGCCGAAATCTTTAGCTCTATGATCCTGTAATGTACATTAATTTACTGGTGCGCAGTCTAAGACATAGGGGTTGCCCCGAGGAGAAATGATGAATCCTACTGCTCCATGTTGTTCATTTTGTTTTCTCCTGCCTTTTCGAGGTGCTTGAGCTCTATGTACTGTCTTGCCTGAGAAATAAAACGCGTAACCTTCGTGTTTTTCCGTCGAATTTATTGGTTGTTTTGCCTCTTGCAGGGCCATTATGTCTATAATTCATTATAATTCTATATTGTTATATTGTGGTGTTTCATGACACGTGTTAGCTGCTGTCTTTTGGAGAGTCCAGCCAGCCCTCTACAATTCAACGTAGCGACTTTGAGTTTTTGACCATACTTTAGGGATTAAGCGACTGCTTGACTTCTATGTTGTGTTGCCGGCTTGGGTTCCGAAGAGTTGTTGCGTCTTTTGAAAAGTTTTTGGGAAAATCTGGTAGATCTGTTTCTTAAATAGCGCCTTCGGTCAGCATGTTTTTTTTTTCAGTGACTCTGCTTTCACGTTTATTATCGTTTATTGATTTCTGCCATTTGAACTGTGTCATATAGATTAATGTAGAGTATATGTAATGATACTCGATATATCTTGTAGCGTACAAAACTTGCAACATTTTTTACATCTAAGATCATCTAACATCATCCAACTATATAAGTGTTGCAACGTACAAGAAAGTTCCTGCATGTCTTGTGTGTTGCTCCAGCCAACTACTTCCCCCTCATCAATCAAGTTGCTCCGACGCCCAAGCAAATTTTGAACCCTCCAAGATTTTAGAGTCTTTTGTCGGTCAGGAGTTGTGAAGCACAACGTCAAACACTCAATTGTGGATGTGGGGAGTGTGCAGACTCTAGCTGAATGTCTTTGATGTTACAATTCCCTGGTGATAGGTGACGGATTCAGATATGTTGTTTCATGTTGTTCCTAACCTACCAATGCATTATGAAATCCTGCATTCTCAAGGATAATTCAATATCAAAGTCCATGTTTTTCTGTTGTTTTAGTATGTTTTAGTGTCGAAGCATGTTGAAGCTTCCTGTGTTCTGAGGCACATCGATGGCCTGGAAAACATCCGACCTCAAACTTGCCTGCTCCAGGGCTTGGCCTTTGGCTGTGGCCACCCATGGCATCTTGGCACATCACGATGCACATCGTGGCACATCGTGGTCGATAGATGTCGATGGTCATCCTGCAGTTGTGCCAAAACGATCCAACACGAGGAGATAATTACTACGGTAGGACCTAGGAATGAAGCTGCGAATGTGTTGATATTCCATCTTCATTAGTCATGCCTTGTTGGATGATGATAATTTTTTGTGTGTTGCATTTGTGTTGTTTCACATTCTTTCTGTGCTGCCTACGTCTCAGCAGTGTAGTGCATTCTTAGACTAGCCGCGTCACAGTTGCATACCAAGATCAATCACGCAACAGAGTCAGATGGAATGCCAGGGCCTCAGCGTCACCAGTGTGTAGACGAGAAGTGGCAAGCCAATCCTTTGGCCAAGATCCCCCGTGGGAAGATCCTTTTCTTGGTACCAGAGTGCCGCTCTTGATCGTGGAACTGCTTTTTGGATCTTTTTGGGGCATATAATAGTTGGCCTTAGTTCAGCCAGGCCTTGACTGGTCGAGTGAGAGAGAGAGCCATCGTCAGTATCAGTGTGAGAGGCCAAATTGTGCGCACGTTTTCATCGGAGCGCTGCCCTCAGAATTTACAAGAGCCACTAATGCAAAATATCACCAAGACCAAATTGCAGAAACTGCACTGAGGATGTCATGATTTTCCGTGCCACGGCACCCATTCAAGCAGGACAGGAGGTGCTGGACCGTCAGATGCCCCAGATGCCGCAGTGTCCGAAGAGGAATTTCACGGGTCGCGGGTCCCAGCACCTGTTGCTTTTTAAAGCTCGTTGATTCGTCGTTGATGCTGAACCATGCTGAACCATGGGAAAACCTTGGGAACGTCCTGCGATGACCCCTTTGATGACTCGTCAATCACCAAGGATACAGCACTCCCTTGGCAGATCACTTTGAGTTCACCCTGCACACCTTGGCTGCACATGGCATGCGAGATCCAGTCTATGAGGCCACCGGGTGTGACCGGGCCAGTTTGTTGTTGGAGACAGACCAAACAGACCATTAAATGGCGCAGAGATGTGCAGAGTGACTCAGTGAACAGCATGGATTCTTTTTGAATGCGCTTTGCTTGATTTTCATTTGGAACATTTTGGAATATTTTGGAGCCTAAATTGGTCTGATATTCTTTGACACGCCATGACAATGAACTTGAAAGCTCCAGGGCAGGATGCAGGGCATGGCTCCGCGGGTAATCCGTTCACACATGTGCTGCCTGAAAGCAATGGCAGAGCCCCAGAGTGGCCGTATATGGTAACCCTTTCCCCGGTTTCCCTAAACAGCAAGGTAAATAGCATGACTCGATTGACGACAAGCTTCACCGGGTTAGTCATTGCGATCCGTAGCCCAAAGTGATTCGAAGAACGCCTCTAAACCACTTGTGATCATGATCCATCCATTTCCCAGTATGTTGATGTATGTTGATGTGTTCAGGCTGCTGCTGCACGTTGGCAGGAAGGCACCGGGGGCAAGGAAACGAAGCATTTGGACATTTCGGAAGGACTCGGACGGGAAGTACACCAAATGGTTTCAAAGCTGCGCAGCTGAGAAGCAGCGGTATTGTGATGTATTGTGTGGGGGACTGTTTAGATCGAGACCGAATGCATTAGGCATGATTTCTGATGATTTGATTTACTGTACAAGCTAGTAGATTTTGCAGGTGGTGCGAAGCTGTCAAACGAGAAAGCCCAGCTGGTAGAAACTTGGCTAAGATTGCAATGCAGACAAACAATAGCGCGACATTCTTGGAGCATATTAGTGGGAGAATTACTGTTTGCCAGACTGACTTGTCAGTGGGAGAATTACAAAAAAATGCGTTTGCCGTCTTGTTTGTCAGACTGACTGTCAGCAAGTTCATTATTTACTGTTTTTTAAAGTCCACATTGTGCTACTCAAGCTGCACAGTGAAATTTTTCATGCAGTGATGCGGTGCAGTCGAGTTTTGATCGACCCCATAAAGTCCGGAAATGAAAGCTGCAAGTTTTACGGGGAGAAGAAAAATGCGTTTGCCGTTTGCATACTTTGGCCCGGCAATGAAAAGATGTTGTTTGTTTCCGATGGTCTTGTGAGGAAAGTCTGACTTCAATTGAGAGAAAGGTCACATGGAGCAATGGCCGCTTGGCAAGCGAACCCTGAGTAAATTTGCACAGATTCGTGATGCCGCAGTAGCTAGCTGGAGTTTCTTCTTGCTTTAGCAAGGGATGGGGCGGACCAAATGCCAAATGCGTGATTTTTCACGCAACCCCGCCCCCCTCCCCCAAAAAATGTATAAAACATTAGTTCAAAGAAGTTTTCTAAACTCAAATTATACCAGTATAACAACTCAAAAAAGTGCTTTCTTCGAGTGATCCCCACCATGAGATTTTATTTGGCCTATAGTTTGATACATATTTTGACATTCTTTCTGGCAAAATCTTCTGGCAGGGAAGAGGAGGAGAGGACAACTCTGATGAAATCTAGGTCTCTAGAGTTATCCTCTCCTCCTGTTCCTCCTGGCATTCTATTTGACATTCTCTCTGACATATACTCTGACATTCTATTTGACATCCTTTCTGGCATTCTATTTGGCATATATTCTGACATTCTTTCTGGCATTCTATCTGGCATATCTTTTGACATTCTTTCTGGCATTCCATCTGGCATATCTTCTGACATTCTTTCTGGCATTCTATCTGGCATATCTTCTGACATTCTTTCTGGCATTCTATCTGGCATATCTTTTGACATTTTTTCTGGCATTCTATCTGGCATCTCTTCTGACATTCTATCTGGCATATCTTTTGACACTCGCGGTTGAGGTCCGGCAGTGCCCACTTGGATCTGGGGCTCGCGGTTGAGGTCCGGCAGTGCCCACTGCGATCTGGAGCTGGCAGCCATAATCTGGGGCTCGCAGTTGAGGTCCGGCAGTGCCCACTGCGATCTGGAGCTGGCAGATGAGGTCCGGCAGTGCCCACTGCGATCTGGAGCTGGCGAGGAGGAAGGGCGGAGGAGAAAGAGGACGAGGAGGAGGCGGCGGCGGGCATGCAATTCTGATAAATCTAACAACTTTCACCTGGTAGGTGGGGAATTGGTTAAATCTTTTTTTAAATCCGTTGAAAATATTGCCAGATGCCAAAAATTCGATTTTGAAGCTTTCCCCTACCTTAATAATAAACATAGAAAAAACAAAAAAACGATATCAAAATTGATTACGTCCGTGAATAAAATCCATAACCGAATGTCTGGAAACAGACTCCGAAACCACAACAGACTCCAAACCAAACCAACTTCAGCAACAAGACTCTCTTATGTCAATGCAATGGTTTGGTGTGTGTGTGTG